>CAOJZF010000455.1:0-25414 GCA_948465475.1 Thalpophila matura
GGACGCCCATATGTTAGTAAAGTAATTGATGAATTCTTTAGTGACTATAAAATACCTCACACTGTTGCTGCCCCTTATCATCCAGAGTCTAATAGCATGGCTGAAAGGTTTATCCAAACTTTGAAAGGGATCATTTCAAGTCTTAAGGAAGACGGAATGTCTAATTAGAAAAGAGCAATAAAGATTTCAGTATTGGAATTTTGATGGTTCCACATTATGCAATAGGGGTTAGTCCCTTCCTCATGTTGTATGGGAGAGAGCTATTGTTACCTCAAGAGGTTCCATTTGTTAAGTTTAATTCACCAGATAACTATAATCTAGCAGTTGAGAATCATATTGTGGATATGATCTGCATCCATGACTTGGCAATGGTCAAGAACATTCAGCGCTAAGGGAAAATTAATGAGTTCTTTAATCAAAAGAAGAAGACCCAACGTTTGTTGATAGAAACATTTGAAGTTGGTGACTTGGTATGGATGGATGTTTGTAGAAGAGTAAAAGGTTCTGGTAGGAGTACCTCGCCTGAATGGGTTGGTCCCTGCTTGATAACAAGCAAAACACTGGGTCCATTGTATGATCTGGAAAGGACAACTGGTGTGGTGAGCACTAAGTTTGCAAGAGTAAATCCTCAGTTCCTGAAAATCTTAAAAGGAGATTTGTGGTAAAGCTATATAGTAAAATTATATGTAACAGCCTTTAGTTTGTTTTTATATCTTAATCAAGAATTTATTTTTACACTATAGTAATTGAGTTTTTTTTTACCTAATTAAGAAAAGAAATTATGATAAAGTGCTGAGTATAATAATTTGAACAGTAAGTGCAAGCGTGAAGAATCACACATCTTCTGAGAGATCCTTGTGGTATAAATTTGTTATTTATATTAATAACCTGGACGTAGTATGTTAGTACATACATTGATGATTACTTGTTAAGTGGTAAATTATAGGTAACCAGAAAGGGTTTTGAACTAGTAAGTAGTGGTACCAGTATTAGTGGTGATTACTTTTGGTTATATGAATGACCTATTAACCAGGATTTAAATAATTATATGTTTAGCTTTGGCATAACCTGGATAGGATCATAAAAGTTAAACAGACTCTGTTGTAAATCAGGTTATTTAATTGGTCATTCATGGGATAATAACAAGAAGGAATTGTGTTGATGAAGAGTTGTTGACAGATGATTTGTGATCAGAATTATAAAGCAATTGGTTGAATTATTTAATTGAAAAATTGATAGGTTTTAAATTTCAAAGTTAAATGCATTCTATTGATAAATAGCTTGATCATGGACAAGAACTTGGACACTCTTATGGTAAATTTGGTTACTAACCAATTTTTGGAATACTGCAAATTTCTTCCAATTTTGCATTCAGGTTTGAAATGTTTGGCTCCATAAGTGTTCCATATAGGATGTAGATGCTTATATAAGAAGAATATTTAAAGAGGAAGAGATGCATTAGTATTTACTGTTGGTATAAATATTGAAATCCATTATGAGAAATCAAGAGAGTAATTGAGTAAAAAAGTTGTTTAGTTCATAGGAGATTTTTTAGGATCTATAGTAAAAAATATGTTCTTTCAGAAGTTAAAATTTGTCTGTTTTAAATAAGTATAATATAATCTTCTCTTCTAAGGTCATAGTTTGTTATTTTTTTATCTTTGTACTTAAACTTTGACTACATTATCTACTACATTTACAATAAACAAGCTATAGAGAATACTAATGACGCTTTGTTGAGAGACCCTGTTGCATCATATAAGGATACCATAACTGACATTGTAAATGGGATCATTCTCAATGTGATCAAAATTTTAACGGTGCTGGGAGTGATGAGCTCATTCAGCAAGTAGAAAAGCTAACTGTGCAAAAGAAATCCATCCTTAGATCCTTCTTGATCAGGGAATATTTGGTCTTAGCTTGACTTTTGATTGAGTGTTTACAGGAAGTGATGGGATTTATGATGAATTGTATGACATAGCAGCTACATTGACCAAACCAGAATTGGTAAGAATGTGGTGCCCAACTTTGCTGTGGGAGACAAAATGTAGACCAGCATCTGCAGGTGGATCCCAGACATCAAACTAGGAAGGGTCAAGTGGATTGGGCCCTGCAAAATAATAGGGATGATCCCTGGCCCATTGTACAATCTTAAGTATGACCTAGGGGACGTTCCAATAACATACAAACAAACCAACCCCAAGCACATGAAGCCATTTAATGGGGAAGCCCATTAGAAAGACTTGTCCAATTTATTCTCATTTCCCCTACAAAAGGGGTTTTTCTCTCTAACTGGCAACAAGGCTTCAACTAACAAAAAGTACAGCACTAAAGAAAGACTTCCCATTTAGGCCTATTAAATTGAAAGCCTTGGGGACACAATGTTGTAACTCCAAACACAAGTGTCCAACAGGCTTGTAACCAAAACATCAAACTGACCGGCCAAGCAAGGCACAGGTATCCAACAGGACCTGCGGTCCAACAAGAAGCATCCTGAATTGCTATCAAGTTGGCAAGTTTTTCCTACTAAACAAAGATCAAATGTAAAGAACAAGTGACGCCCAGATCTCACTTGACAGAGATAAAAGAGTTGCTACCTTCCCCATCATCCCTCTTGATTTTTCAAAATAAAAGTGTTTATATGGGATAGACCAATTTCCTGGATTACCAAATCTTGGAACCAGTATCTTGGATATGTTCTAAGATATTGGTTCCAGTATAAAAATATAGGTTGTACAATTTTTATTAGCAACATTGAAAGTTAAATGTTTTTTTACCAAAGAATATATAACAACATCTTGAGACAAGCATCTCAAAACCAGAATATTAGAAAAAACTAAAGTATGTAATTAAGAAATTAGAGTAATTAAGTGCATTTCATTAGGAGTCTAACTATCAGATTAACTCAAATTCCAAATCTTGGAAAACCAAATCTTGTAAAGTTCAATCTTGGAAATTATTAATTACACTCTAACTTTCAAGATCAACAGCAATAATTCCAATTTTTACTATACCTTTCTAATCAAGCTTAATAAAACACTTTTCTCAGATTAGATAATTGATGACTCATTATTAATTGAGAGAATGAAAACTGTTTATTCTACTAAGCTAGGTACTTTATTCTTGGCTTAAAATGAGTTTTACAAATTGATAAACTAAGTATGGCTAGCTCCAAGTTAATAATAAATGATTTTAACTAACTAGGACAACCTAATCTTGGAAAACCAAATCTCGGATTATGACTAGTGGACTTAGCCAGAATAAAATATGTCATTAATAAACTAGGCATAATTAACCTTGTTGTGTATATATTTGACCTATTCCAACATCTTGGACTCCTATATCTCGAAAATTAACTTGAATTAAGAAGTTGTTAGTAAACAGCAACTTTAAAACCACTTAAAACACTAAAATCATATGTAAGTAGGTCTTTAGTCAATAATTAATCCCCTTATTTTTATTCTCTTTCTAACAACACCTTAATTAATACTGTAGCTTAATTTTACACTGTGTTACGGTTTATTGATATCTACTAGAATTAGTTTGAGACTCAGGGTGTTGGTTATAGTCAAGGCAACAACACACTATTAAAGCATAGTGTTTTTTAAGTATCAAATCTCGTTCACCAATATATCGGCTTTGGGTACCAAGTTTCTATACAGAATATATTTTATATGGTGGTTTTGGTTACCTTTCTTATAGTTTATCCTTTTAATTTATGTTGAATATTTTTTTTTAAATCAAATTACTTAAAACCTTACTAATCTTATACTTGATTTTCTAGAGGTATGCCTACCAAAAGATCTCAAGCTAAAAACACTGGTAGCAAGGCCAATCCAAAGGCTTCTACCTCCCAACCCCCTTCCAAGAAGGCCAAGGGATCTACTCCCAAGATTCTTAAGGAGAAGACTGTTGCCCCTGAACATGCTGCTGAGGGGCGCAGTACTGACTCAGATAGTATTGCTGAGGCCAGTGGTAGTGACATTAGATATGACTCTGATATCACTGAGCACTCCTTTGGCTACTCTGAGGACTCTGATAAAGACTTCCCTGGGGAAACAGACTTGGAGAAAAGAGCACGCCTAGCCAAGAAAGGATTAGTCAGAGCAGCTAGGGCAGCCCAGAAAACCACCCCCCAAAATTTAAATAGTAAGTTTTTTTTTTAATATTACTAACATTTTTTAAAAATATATCTAAGGAAAAACTTCCTGAATTCCCTTCTTCTAGTAGTAGTTCTGATAGTGAGCCTGAGAAGATTGAAAAGTCTGCCCCCACCTCCTCCAAAAAGACTAAAAAGCCTTCTCTTTTTGATACCTTCCAGGCTACCAATGTTTTCAATATTGGTGGGGAATTCAATTTCCTAATCCACTTGAAGCAGATTTCCCAGTGATGATAATCAAGTCTAATGCGGGATTCTATCATAATGGGTACACCTACACATGTGAGGACGCCACCAAGGACTTGGTCTCTTGTCAGTGACGGTGCAATACTATTAAATGCCCCGCTCAAATTACCACCTTTGGATATGAGAAGTTTGAAAAGGAAAAACCAGACTCCCCCCATAACCATAGTGAGCCTGAGGATATCTATGGACAGATGCTAAAGTGGTTCCTGGTCCAGACCCAAGCTACTAATAAGCATTGGGATGCTTCTGAGACTGCCACTATTGCCTTGAAGAACCTCCCTGAGCAGCTTAACAAGGTCAGCTCCTTGAAACAGCTTGGGAGATACATATCCAGGCTTAACAACAAGGTTGAAGACTTAGGCAAGAGCGCCAAAAACCTTGATGACCTTGCTCTGAATGATGCCCAAAAGCTTGAATTAGATGGGAAGACCTTCCTCCTGTTTAAGGATCCGGTTTAGGCCAAGGGTCGTTCTATCTGTTTTACCACCAAGGAGAATCTGGTCCGCCTTCTCATCTGTGACCAGTGGTTGGCTAACAGTACCTTTTCAACTGTTACATACATGTTCAAGCAACAATGGGTCATCTTTGGGCAGTTTAGGAATACTGTCATCCCTATGGTATATGTCCTGATGACCAGTCAGAAGGAAAGTGCCTATACCTCTGTCTTCCTGAAGATCAAGGCTAAAATGGATGAAATTTGTGCAGAGCAAGAGGCAATTACCCCAAGCAAAAAGAGGAACTATGCCAAGACTGTCAAAGGGCAGCAGACCATTCAAGCCATCAAGAAGAGCCCAAGAAGACTGGCTCAACGGATGTTGAGGACCCTGAAGACTCTGGGTATAACTTCAAGCTCCTTGTGGACTTTGAAGCCGCCCAGGCCCAGGCCTTCCAAGTAGTCTTCAACGTTGCCCCTCTTGGCTGCTTCTTCCACTTTTGGCAGACCCTCAACAAGAACCGCAAGCGCTTCAAGGCCCTCAATTCTCTCTTTCTCTTGGATACCACCTTTGAGTGCAAGAAGCACTTTGTCTGCTTTTCTGCCTTAGCTCTAGTCTCCCCCCAGAGAGTCTCATCAGTGTACTAGGCCTTTCTAGAGTCTGATTATATGGTTGCACACATAGACCAGTTCAAGAGTTTCATTGAATACTTTGAGACCCAAAGGATAGGTAAAAAATGTCTGGTGCGGTTGGACTATCAACAAGATAAAGTGGAATATATATGCACAAGAAAAGGAAGGGCTTATGAAGACCACCTGCTCTGTGGAGCCTTGGAATTCTCATTTCCAGGATTTTGTTGCCAGGAAGAAGCCTGCCATCAACAAGCTGGTCAAGAAGCTTCAGAATCAGCAGAAGCTTTGTGAGCTCCAGTTCAATGAGAAGCGCGGCCACCGTAATCTGATTATCCATAATCAGATGTCCCTTGCTAGAGCCACTAGGGCAAGAGAAGCACTTGTTGTCCCTATCAAGTAGGATGCTCTCTATAAGCGCCTACTTGGTATTGCAAGTGCTTTGATCTAATAAAGTTTTTTTATCATTTTTTTTGATCATAATATTGTATTTATTAAAGTTTATTTTTTAAAACAATACAAGTGCTATTGACTTCTGACTTACTTTCTACATCTTCATTAAGTTAAATCTTTTACTTTATACTGTGAAACACTAGTCATTCTCAAGAAAAAAAAGATAATAGTTTTTAGTAGTAAGAAAGTTTAGTCTATTTTCAAAGCTCTTTACAATGTTAAAAAAGTAAAAAATAAGCCCAGAAATGGAATCCCTGTGAAATTCTAAATCAAAAACAACTTTATTTTAAAAAAATATTTGTTTTTAAACTTTTTATTGTTAACTTTTTTTCTTTTTTGGTTTCCCAGATGTTGGTTCTGAGATTTGCGTTCCAAGATATTGGTTTTTACTATATAGTCCGAAATATTGGTTTTCTGAAATTCTGGTCACTGGAAAATTGGTTTTTGAGATACTGGTTCCAATATATTGGTCTAACCTGTTTATATAATAAAGCTTACAAGAACTCTTACCAAACTTTTTACCTATTTACCTATTACCTATAAAATCCCAAAAAGATGCCTCCTAGACCCAATTACCTTGATCACGCCAGGCAGGATGTCTTTGATTTGCTTCCTCTAGTAGCCCAGAATGTAGTTTAAAGAGCTACTGCCCCCAAGCCTACCTTGGGTCCAACTGCCCTCTGCAAATACATTGCTACAATGACTCTAGAGCAACTGGAGGCATGCAAAGTCTTCCTCAGAGGACAGCCAGATTAAATGGCCGCTCTGAAAGGGGACTTGCTGTCCATGACCATTGGCCAGGTCTCTAAAATGGTGGGAAAGTTTTTAACAGTTGGGATTGTTAGCAATAGACATGATGTATTTTTCTCTGTGATAAAAGATTCCTGGTAAGTGGACTATATTTTAGGAAAATTGTTGTTCTAAGTATATCTAGCTATGTGGTATTTAGAATTTTTTAGAATTCATATGTACAACCATCCTGTTAGTAAGGTTGATATTGGAATTTGCTAAAGTCCAAATTCTCTCCTGCTTAAATATTTGCTTTTCAGTAAGCTTGTTGTTCTTAAGGTTATCATATTCAGGAGATGACTAGATTGTCATAACGTTTACTAAACTAAAAAGTGATTTTCTCTTTGATTTTTGGCTTCTCAGACTAGTTGTTAAACCAATTAGAAGCAAGGTCAACCAATACATTGGCTGCCTCCCAGACCCACTGGTCTTCTGGTGCACCTTTGAGGGTGAAAAAAGCTACTATAGTCTCCAGCCAGGACCCAAGGTTATCTTTTATTATCTTGAAAATTTAGGGAGACAAACTTGGAACCTGAAGCAGTCAAAAATAAAAGAGTTGGCTTGAGAGTTATCCAAGCCCAGGACCATGTGAAAGTTCATAGGGATGACACATCTTCTGTGCACTACTTTTCTATTCAGAACTGGGTCTCCAAAATGATACTTAAGTCTTTGGGAATATACATTAATCTATGACATTTAAGGTAATGATTTAAACTTATTTTTTTGCTTTATAAGTGTATATGTATATATGGTGTTTTTGTTTCCTTACTACCCAAAGTCTTTAAAGAGAACCTTCTGCTGCTACTACTGTTGTGATACTGGTCAGGAGTATATGAAAGTTGGTGAAATTTATTTAAGCAAGATTAATAGTAAGTCTATACTAACATAAAAAACTCAAGAAGGAATAATGAGGAGGGATTGCCAAAAGATGTAGGAAAAATGGAAAAGGAGGATCCCAGTGATTCAAGTAAATAGTATTGTAAAACTTTTACTGAGATGCTAGCTTTCAGGCATGGTCTGGAGGTGTTAACTATTGTGGAGAATAGTAACTAGGTTCTTCTTCTGTGGTAAGTTCTTGTTTAGCTAGTCCTAGCTTGGAGATTTCTTATTTCTTCTAAGTAAAGTCTTGGTCAAGACTTAATTCTGGTAAAAGAAGTAAGGTTTAAGAGCAGCAAAGGCAGTGTAGGGAGTGGGTCATGCACATTGTTTATCTTGAGATCCTCAAGACTCTTCTCACCTAAACTCTATATACTATACTTCTTCTACTCTAAAGAGCTTTGTCTTGATGTACCAATGTTGCTTTTGTTAGAGGTCACACATCTTCTTCTAACTGTGTCTAGCTGTATTGACAATTCTACTGTGCTTTTTTATCATATTAAGACTAAACTTACCTTTTAAACTATTAACTAACTACTTATCAAGTGATACATTAAGCTAACTACCAAGAAGACCATTTATTGTTATATCTTTTATTAAGAGTTATTTTACTCTAAAATTGCTATTAAATCGCTGGAAAAACCCTATCAAAAAAACTTAGCATCCTTATTATACATCCCCTCAATGTTCCTACCAGGTTTGGACTCACCAGCTTGGTTGGTTTGGCCATTATTTTAAAACAAAGTCATTATCTCAACAGATCAAAGTTTTATGTCTCTTCCCTATCAAAGGGTTAACCAAAAGGCTCATAACTTACCATAAGTATGTGTTACAATTGAGCTTTCAGTTTTAAGCTTTTAACCAATTACTATCTATCAGTGCTATCAAGATCACTCATGAGAAAATATAGTTTGATGGAATATTGGTAATTGCTCTGTGTCCTTATGGCGCCAGATTTGGATTCTCATCAAGATTCTGACCTATCTTCAAATTGCTTACATCTTCATGATATTGCAACTACGCCTTGTAATTATGTCCAATGTTCCTCCATCATATATGTGGTTATCTATTAATCTTGACATCATCTAAGGATTTCCTGCTTTTATTCAATTAAATATCACAATCTGGTATCTAACTAATAGTTCTAACTAGGCTGTATACTATCTCTTACATCCTGTTGAGCTAACCTCTTAGTGTCATGACCCCAAAGTTGTGACACTATGCTCTGGATCTTGCTCATGGGCTGGGACAGCCAGGCCAAGGTGGTCAGGGCGAGTAAAACAGTCTTACTTACTACCTTAACAACCAAGGAAGATTGAGACACACGAGCCCCAAAGGCTAGTAGTGAACATAGAGGGATCATGGTATTGAGGGCCGGAACCACTGCAAGTGGTTCAGCCATGGTTGTTGTGTTAAAAACTTTTATCTAAATAAGGAAACTATCCAAAAAGAAGAATAAGAATATGATTATGTTGTTCTTTATTATTGTTTATTGTATTAAGAACTAAGTCAAAAGAGACCAACAACCTTCTTGGAGGAATTTCCCAAAGTTTTATCTGGGAGAAATTTCGAGATTTTGAGGGTTAAAATTTAGCTTTGTAACCTCAAGCCCTGGTGAATGCCTTAATGAAGTACTTAGTAGAGTTGGCCTTGATATTGTTCACCTTAGTGATGGTGATGGAGTCCAAAGTAGGTAAAAGACTATTAGTACCAGAAGGAGAATCCCTGAGGTTCATGGCACTTAGTGCCTAATGAGGCTAACTTAGAACCCTCTCAGGACCCCTTGTCCTTATTTAATACTTACCAGTTTACCCTCTAAGTTTATCATAAGAAAATGTTTAAAATGGATCCTTGAATCTCACAATACTACTTAGTAGATTCTTCTTATTTTGAAATCCTGTTAGTAAACTAACCTATGTTCCTTGTAACCTGGTACTTCAATCTGTGTGGATCTGCACTCACAAGATATTTCCTTATGTATCCATGTCTTTACATTATGTGTTTTGAGAAGGCTCATTCTTCCCAGTTTATTCTCTGCAATTGTAAAGTACTTAGCAAGATTTTCCTCCTAGGAACAACATTGATACTTACTATTATTCTTACCTGTGATGTGTTTATGACCAAGTTGTCATATAAAGCCATTTTTTCCAATTCCTAACCTATTGGATGTCTATGTTTGAGATAGACCAATATCATATTACCAAATCTTGGAACCAATACCTTGGATATATTTCAAGATACTTGTTCCAATATTGAAACACATGTCAAATTTTTTTATTAACAGCATCTAAAAAGTTAATATTTTTTTACCTAAATTCTATTATAACATCTCAGAACATGTATCTTAAATCAGTATCTCAAAAAAAACTAAAGTATGTAATTTGTAAAGTTGATTAATTAAGTGCATTTCATTAGGAGTTAGACTATTAAAAGAACCCATATTCCAAATCTCAGAAACCAAATCTTGTAATATTGTTTCTTGAAAATTATTAACTATACTCTATCATTTAAGAACAACAGCAATAATTCAGATTTTTGCTACATTTCTCAATCAAGCCTATAAATCTTTTTTTTAGACTAAATAATTTATGACTCATTATTAATCAAAAGAATATGTAATTGTTTATTCCATTAAGCTAGGTACTTTATTCTGGGCTTGAAATGAGTTTTTAAAAGCAATGGATTAAATATAGATAACTTCATGTCAATAGTAAATGAGTTTAAGTAACTAGGACAACTTTACCTTATAAAACTATATCTTGGATGATATCAGTAGATAAGTTCATATTAAAATTTGCTTTTAATAAACTAGGCTAATTAACTGTGTTGTGTGAGTATTTGATCTCTTCCAGCATTTTGGACTCCTATTTCTCGAAAATTGAGTCTAATTAAGAAGTAGTTAATAAACACCAACTTCAACACCACAAAAACACTAAAATCATATGTAAGTTGGTCTTTAGTCAATAATTAATCCCCTTATTTTTATTCTCTTTCTAACAACACCTTAATCATAACCATAACTTAGTCTTACATGTTGTTAAAGGTTTATCAATTTTTATTGGAATTAATAACAACTTGGGGATTTTGTTATAGTTAAGGCAACAGCACACTAAAAAGACATAGTGTTTTTTATGTGCCAAATCTCATTTACCAATATATTGGATTTGGGTACCAAGTTTCTATACTAAATATAGTTGATATGGTTATCTTGGTTACCTTTCTTATAGTTTATCCTACTTTTTTTTTGTTAATAGATTTTTTTATCAAACCAATCAAAATCTTACTATTCATTTACTTATTTTCTAGAAATACACCTCCCAAAAGATCTCAAACTAAAAGCACTGGTAGCAAGTCCAATCCTAAAGCTTCTACCTCCTAACCTC
The DNA here is from genome assembly GCA_948465475.1 of Thalpophila matura. NCBI lineage: Eukaryota > Metazoa > Arthropoda > Insecta > Lepidoptera > Noctuidae > Thalpophila > Thalpophila matura. Next base: position 10,970 of record CAOJZF010000455.1, read on the forward strand.
CCTCCAAGAAGTTCAAGGGATCTACTCTCGTGATTCTTAAGGAGAAGAATGTTGCCCCTGAGCATGCTGCTGCAGGGCACAGTACTAACTCATATAGTCTTACTGAGGCCAGTGGTGATCACATTGTATATGTCTCTAATATTACTGAGCACTCCTTTGGCTTCTCTGAGGACTCTGATAAAGACTGCTTGGGGAAACTCCCTTGGATAAAAGAGAACACCCATCCAAAAAAGAAAAATTCAGAGCATCTAGGGCAGCCCAGAAACCACCCCCCAAACTTTACATACAAAGTTTTTTTTCTAAAATAATATTAGCACTTTTTTTAGAAAATATATCTAAATTTTTTTTCCTAAGTTCCCTTCTTCTAGTAGTAGTTCTGATAGTGAGCCTGAGAAGGTTGAAAAGTCTGTCCCCTTCTCCTCCAAAAAGCCTTCTCTTTGGGACCCCTTCCAGGCTACCAATGTTTTCAACATTAGTGGGGAATTTAAGTTTCCAATCCACTTGAAATAGAATTCCCATTGATAAGTGTGGATTCCAATGCAGGTCTCTATCATAATGGGCACGCCTACACATATGAGGACACCACCAAGGACTTGGTCTACTGTCAGTGGCGGTGCAATACTGTTAAATGGCCTGCTCAAATTGGCACACTGCTAAATTTTGGAAATTTTAATTGTAAAACTGAGAATTGCAGAAAAATCCGCAATTCTCATTCTTGCAATTCTGGATGGGCACGCCCTAAAAAATAAGAATTAAATTAAATTCAATTGAGAATTTGTTTGTAGTTTACATATAAAAAAAGATTAAAAATGAGAATTTCAGGATGAGAATTGCAGGTGGCATTTATTATCACCCAGATTAGTCTAATTAATTAAAGCATCTAAATTTACTAGTTGAAACTGATCAGAAATCAGAATTGCAAATTGAGAATTGCGGGATGGAATAAAAAAGAATGGAAAAAAGAAGTAGTCACATACTAAAAACATTCAAAAGTATGTATATTAAAAAAAATAAAAATCTAATAAAAAAAATACATACTCTATCTAATCAAATAACTTTTATTTTAAGATTTATATTAGAACATTTTACTTAAATATAATATACTAAACAAATATGAAAATGCATATATTTTTGATAGTGACCAAAACAGCATAAACTACCAAAATTAACAGAGATCATGATATAGCATTATGTCATTAGATAGAAGAAAAAAAATAACCAATCAAATAACCTTATTCAATACATATCAACACATAGTAACTTCTTATCACTAAAAAACCAGAAATCATTCAAATAGGGGTCTATATAAGCCATAGAAAGACAACTAAACAGATTTCCACTGGATCTTTATGTTTAGTTTGTTTTATCAAATTTACATCGAAATAAAATATACTTATCATATCAAAAATCATAAACATAATCTTCATATTGTTAATTAGTCAGTTTTAATAGTTTATAGTTAGCCTTCTTAGGTTTATTTTATTTCTGTTGAAATTTTGTTTATCCTATATAAACAGAGAGACTATCTCTTCTTTTTTTACTTTTTTTAATATCATTCATTAAATTGTTTTCTTATAAGGGAACCTGTTCTCCTTTATGAAATTAAGATATATAATGGTTGACTTAAGAGAAAGAAAAGGAAGAAAAGTATATCAACTACCAAATACTCAACCCACTAACACTACCACAAATATTTTAACAACAACCACCATCATACCCCCCTACAACTTCTCAATTTCAACCACAGCCTCAACCTCAACCTATAATCACCTCATTACTTTTTCAGACTATGATAGAAGAAGAAGTTCAGAGAAAAGGGTTTCAAGCCTTAATGAACTTACATAAAAGATACCTAGAGATATATAACAGAATAGTAACCCCTATACCAACTACATCATCGCCACAACCTACCACCACCTCACCATCACCTCAATTTAGCACCTCATCTTTCTTTTAGGATAAGAGTATTGATATGGGGGATCTAAATTTAGAGGAGCCACCAGCAACCTCAACTCAACAACCCCTCCCCTCAAAAACACTTCCCCCTCAAACCCCCTCCTCCTCATCCTTCATCCCCTTTGCCCCATCTTATATAGTACACCCTCATCAAACTCCCTCCCCCCCACCTCAAATTACCTCTGCCTCCTCCCAGATCCCTCCCTCTACCTAACGGCCCTCCTCCTCTTCCCAGCCAATTATAACTTCCTCCATCACCTAACAAGATCCTATTATAGAGGAAGAGGATCCAAAAAAGGATATAGAAGTTGGAGATGAGGCTGTCTACTAGGAAGGGGATGAGTATCTGGTAGAGAATGATAAGGATGAGATCCTTGTAGGTGTGGTGGAGAAGTTTTCTTATGATGAGGTTAAGGAAACAACAGTCTTTATCACTAAACCATCAAAGGTTTTGAAAAAGACTCTCCTAGACAGAGTCAATGCCACCTGGGACCTCACCAAGGTGCGCAATATCTGTCCATTGATGATGGGTCTTTTATGGTTCCCAAAGTGTGGGACAAGCCCTTTTCCCATGATGGCAAGGAAGGGTGGCCCTGGTTTTTACCACAATGGCTACTTCTTCTCACATTGTGACAAGGACAAGGATACTCCCTTATATCACTATGACTGTGATGGTAAGGGTTGCCAGATGGAGGTGATAGTAGATGGTTCACCAAGTTTATGGAAACTGGGGTTGAAAGTGATAGAAAAAAATTTAAGAAAAAAAAAAGAAGAGTTAAAACATACATACACTTTGCCTACAGATCTCACTAGGAGAATGTTCAGGTGGCACTTAAGAAATTGCTTTGCTGATAATGCAAATCTAGATAATACCAACCTTATCAAAATTGAAATGGCAGGAAAACCAGATCTTGAAAAACATGATATGGGGACATTAGGGTCAAATAATGACCACCTCTTAAATCCTATTAGCACTAAAAAGAGTATGGGTTCTAATTCTGCCTCCCTATTAACCCTCACCATCACTCCCCCCATGCAGCTTACTCTAGAGGGTGACCAATCCCTCCTCTTTAATTTTGGTTCTTATTCCTCCTTTAGAGTAATTTGCTTTGCTACTAAGAAAAACTTGATGAAACTGCTGGAAGCTGATCAGTGGCTTTCAGATGCTACTTTTAGAAGTGCACCCAGAAATTTCCGCCATATCTGGTCCATCCATGCATAGTTCAACATTAAGACCCTCCCCCTTATCTACTTCCATATGACAGGTCAGACCCAGGCTGCATGTGAAGATGCCCTCAAGAAGCTTAAGGCTGAGCTCGAATTACTTCTACCTAAATTTTACAAAAACTACCCTAACAAGAAAACAGCTACAATCACGAAATCCCCCACCCTCTCAGAAATCTGGAGCAGCACTTCCTTACTACAATGACTTGCTTGTAAACTTTGAACTTGCACAGATCAAGGCTTTCCATGAAGTATTTGGAGCAGGCACCTCATGATTGCTATTTTCATTTCATTCAATGTGTAAATAGAAGACTAGAAAAATTCCCAGTGCTCAATTATAAGTATTAATCCAATTCTTCTAATAAGACTAAAAAATCCATCATATCCTTTCATGCTCTGGCTCTGATAAGAAAAGAGAAGGTCAACAAAACTCTTGATGACTTCCTGAGTACAAAGTATATAAAAAAACATCAGGCGATCTTTAGGCCTTTTGTCCATTACTTCAAAAGACAATGGACAGGTAACTTGGTAAGAGAGAGGGTAGGGTCTAAGATCTAAGGAAAATTTACCTGGGGAAAATATGAGTACTTTGATTCTTAATGCCTCAGAACTACATCCTCTCTAAAATCGTGGCAAAGGCAATTCAATACCATAATCAATAAGAAAGAACATACCCTTGAGAATCTGTTCAGAGATCTCCAACTTGAACAAAGAAGAGTAGAGAAACTGATGTTTGAAGAGAGCTTGGATATTTCAACAGTTGAGAAGAATGTACATGTATTTGAGAAAATAAGAAAAAATCAAAGGTCTTGCTAAGAAGCCTTATAGCAATAGAAGAAAGTTAAAACATAGAAAATTGCTACAACTGCATTAAAATAATCCCCCTTGCATTTTCCTTATTTTTTGAATATATTTTTGCATAGCATATGGGTTTTTCTACTTCTTTTTCTTCTAAGGATATTTTTATCAAATTAAAATGGTGTGGATTTTTTCATTATATTTTTTAAACAAAAAGTTTTGATTTGAGTTTTTCCTTTCTTTTTTATATGTAATTTTTATAATGTTTTTTTTTCTGATTTTCTGAAAATTTCTGACTTAGCTAGGTAGTTTAATAAAAGTTTGATATTTGATTCCACCTCTTTTCTTCTTTTGTTTACTATGAAATCAGAGCTAAAATTCGCAAATCTCAGTTTTCAATCAATTTTTACAAATAAAATTGCAATTCTCAGTTCTGCAATTCAATGCTGTCCCCTCAAAATACCACCTTTGGCCTTGGATAGTTTGAAAAGGAGAAAACAAACGCCCCTATAACTACAGTGAGTCCAAGGATATCTATGGCCAGATGCTAAAGTAGTTCCTGGCTAGACCCAACCTACCAATAAGTAACAAGATGCTTCTAAGACTGCCACCATTGCTTTGAAGAACCTCTCCCCTGAGCAGCTTTAGAAGGTCAGCTCCTTGAAACAGCTTGGGCAATATATATCTAGGCTTAACAACAAGGTTGAAGGCTTAGGCAAGAGCGCCAAAAACCTTGATGACCTTGCCCTGGATGATGCCCAAAAGCTCACATTATATGGGAAGACCTTCCTCCTGTTTGAAGATCCTGTTGGGGCCAAGGGTCATTCTATCTGTTTTGCCACCAAGGAGAATCTGGTCCGCCTTCTTACCTGTGACCAGCGGTTGGCTGACAGTACCTTTTCAACTGTCTCATTCATGTTTGAGCGACTGTGGGTCATCTTTGGGCAGTTTGAGGATACTGTCATCCTTATGTTCTATTTCCTGATGGCTAGCCAGAAGAAAAGTGCCTTTACCTCTGTCCTCCTGAAGTCTGAGGTCAAAATGGATGAAATATGTGCAGAGCAAAAGGTAACCACCCCAAGCAAGAAGAGGAACCATGTTAAGACTGTCAAAGGGTAATAGACCATCCAAGCCATCAAGAAGAGCCCAGAAAAGACTGGCTCAACAGATTTTGAGGACCCTGAAGACTCTGGGTATAACTTCAAGCTCCTTGTGGACTTTAAGGCCGCCCAGTCCCAGGCCTTTCAAGCAGTCTTCAATGTCACCCCTCTTGGCTACTTCTTCCACTTTTGGTAAGCCCTCAACAAGAACCACAAGCACTTCAAGGTCCCCAATTCTCTCTTCCTCTTGAAAACCACCTTTGAGTGCCAAAAAAACTTTTTCTGCTTTGCTGCTGTGGCTCTAGTCTCCCCCTGGAGAGTCTTGTCAATGTACCAGAATTTTCTAGAGTCTGATTACATGGTTGCACACATAGACCAGTTCATGGGTTTCATTGACTACTTTGAGACCCAGTGGATAGGTGAGGCTAACGTCTGACACAGTTAGACCATCAATAAGGTAAAGTGAAATATATATACCCAGACCAAGGACGGACTTATGAAGATTACCTGCTCTGTGGAGTCTTGGAATTTAAATTTTAGGAATTTGTTGCCGGGAAAAAGCCTATCATCAACAAGCTGGTCAAGAAGCTCTGTTATCAACAGAAGTGTTGTAAACTCCGGTTTAATGAGGAGCCTAGCTACTGTAATCTAATTACCCATAATCATATGTCTTTTACAATACCCGCTAGAACTAGAGAAGCATTTGTTGTCCCCATCAAGGAGGATGCTCCCTATGAGCACCTACTTGGTATTGCAAGTGCTTTGATTTATTAAAGTTTTTTTGTTCTTTTTTTGGGGGTATCATGATATAGTATATACTAAAAAGTTTTTTTTTTGAAAATTAACACAAGCATTATTGACTTCTGACTTACTTTCCACATCCTCATTAAAATGAATTTTTTACTCTACATTGTGAAACAAAAGTTGTTTCAAAGAAAATTTAATCTCTCTTTTAGGGCACTTTACATTATAAAAATAAAAATAATCCTATTAATATAATCCTTTAGAAATTCTGAACCAGAAACTTTTTTTATTTAAAAAAAATTCTTTTTTGAAAATTTTATTGTTAACCTTTTTTTGGTTATTAAGATGTTGGTTCCAAGATTTGTATTCCAAGATTTGGTTTTTACTATATGATCCAAGATATTGGCTTTCCAAGATTCTGGTCACTATTTCATTAGTTTTCAAGATACTGGTTCTAATACATTGGTCTAACATTTTTGTTCTCTCATTTCTACCTATTAAATCACATATGTACAAGAAAGAACTACTCACTCAATTCTTCAATGAGTATATGTTTTGAGGAGTTATAGAGTTCCTCATAACAATACCTATATGATTAAACTTAAAAAACATGCTTTTTCTTAGTAAAAGCATTTTTTATTTTCTCATAGTGACTTTGTAAAATTCTGATGCACTGTTAAATCTATCTCAATTGCAGATACTTGGCATGTATGTTCTTCTCACACTTTGCTACATTCCTTCCCAAGAAAATTTAATTTCTTAGCTTATCCAATTGTGTGTTCAATACCATTAAGATCTGGACATGTGATCTAACTGCTTTGATGTCTTGCTGCATCCTGTGTTCCGCATTTAACAGGATAATATTTCTGTACAAAGTTTTTCTCTTGCTAAACTTTGACTTGTGTTTTGTTTAAGGTCTACTGCCTTGCTGAATTTTGTGCTGTTGCTTATGAAAATTCTGTGCGGTGTATCTGTGTCCTATATACTCAATCACATACCCAGGACTATAATTCTTTGTCTAATATGTCAAAATATCAGACTTACTACAGGCATTATGAGAGAGAATCAAATTTGTCAATATCTATTATTTTGGGAAAAGAAGGGGGCTCATATAGTTAAGGGAAGGAGAATCTAGGCTTTGTAAACATTATTGAGGTACTAGGTTCTAATTCAAAGCGCCCTAGTCCCTGTGGTACTGTAACATATTAATTATCAAAGTATTTTATTATTATTTCTGAATTTAACCAGTTGCAGAGTACTTTTATGTTCAGGTGTAATCTTGTTGGGGGTACTTATAAGAATGTCCCATCATAGTTGCTTGGATCACCATCTCTTAGGTTTCTCTGGAAAATTTTTGTTGAGAAGATATGGTCTAAATTAGAATTATAATTTGTCCTAGTAGAAAGGAGTAAATTTTTGCCAAGAATTGGAGTGAAAGTCAGGTCTTGTTAAATTATCAAACTTGTTGAGGTTCTTTGCCAAGTATGCACTTGTAACAATAATTGTTTGAGATTTGGTTGAAGGATGTCTTATATAAATTACTATTCCTTTATATCAAAGGTTTTTGCTAAGAATAGATCATTGGCTGCGTTTTTGTCAAGTCCATCACTCTATATGATTTTATTAGTCAAATTGGATTTAATTCAATTGCCTTGAAATGAATAGTGTTGACTTTAATTAATCATTATATATTTTTAAAACTGTTTTATTTAAGCAAGTCAATATAATTGAGGGTTCTTATCAAGGATTTGTTTACATGTGAATTTTTGGCAAGTATCAGTCTCTAAAAAGGGTTGATTTTTGATGGATCAATTAGCTGGTTCATCCAATCCTTAGAATTAATTTATAACAAAAAATAAATCTATTGCCTGTATCTAGGCCATCAATATACTATTAAATATAGTCACATATGCTGATCATGATATAGAAGTAGGCACAAGCGTAGCTTGTGAATGTTTCACATCCCCCCCATATAATTAGTCAATGGGGCAAAGATTAATAGTTATTGGGTATCTTCAAGGAGTTTCTCATTGTAATTTTCTTGTTATTGAAATATAAATAGATAAAAAACTCCAACAACATCTACAAATTTCTAACTCATATTTTTGGTTCCATTCAGGAGGATAAAACCAACAATGTTGGTGCAGATTTTGCTGTACCCAGATTTACTTTGACCCTTAGTTAATATGTAGGTACTAAAAAACATGTGGAGAAGCAGGGTTGTTTGGAAGTAGTTAGTAACAACGTCACTCATTTGGTTGTGTGTGCCAGTCATTGTACTGTTTTGGAAAAGGTTTTGACTATAATTGCTTGTGAGCTTAGAAACTGCCCAGTAGGAGATGCTGGTGTCAATACCAACAACACTGAGAGGGATCATTCTTTTTCCTTTGTTTCTCAGTAGGAAAATAAGAGAATGATCCGCTCAACCTGGAGCAGCCTCTTGCTATAGAAGGAGTGGAATTTCTCTTCCATTATGACACTACAGCCCTTATGAGTTAAGAGAGTCCTATTGTTCCTCTTGTTCTTTATCATGAGGATCAGCATGTGGAGTTCATGTTTTCCTGAGCAAGTTTAACAAGTTTTTTAACCACAGGCTAGGGGAGAGGTTCAACCTCTACATTATTCCTCAAGCTCTTGAGGTGATGATTAAGAATTTTAGTCTAATGTTGTTTGATGGGATGTCTTGGTTGGAGGTTTCTGATGTCCCGGCGCTTCTGACTATGCTACTAGTTGAAAAGTAATTCCTTTTCTGGAGACAGTGTTCTGTTTTTGGGGTATGAGGGCCAGCTTCACTTGGTATTCTATTATAGATTTGTGTAATTATACTTGACACAACAGTACCAGTTGCAAAACCAACCTGACTTTGAAGGCTTTTTAGTTCCTGGCACAGGATTATTGTCCTTTTGCCATGGTAGCAATGTGCACTCTAGGTCATGCTATTTTCTACTTAAAAATACAGCCTTGTATTTAGAGGAGGACATGCTTGGTTTGTGGCAAGTTGTTATTAATCTTATGGATTCTTCTAGTTCCAACTTGTGGGGCCTTTACCAGTGCATAAAGAATTTTTCCATGGATTGTTTAATCCCTGCTGGCTATTTCTCTGTAAAGCAAAACCATTCATTATTGGCTCTTCAAAAAAACAATATTGCGCTTTCCAAAGTTCAATACTCCCTCTTGTCTCCTTTTGTCCATCAATACTGGTTAAGTGTAATAATAGTGGTGGCTTGTAATTTGTTGCCAACTGAATTGGAAAGCATGGCTCCACAAAGAGACAGAAGCAGGGATCAATTTAGAGATAGATTTGAGGCATAGTGGTCAATTCCACAACAGGTGTACCAGAGTGAGGGAGGGACTGTGCTAGCTACTAATTTCTGTCAGGATGCAACAGAGGCTCTAGAGCAAGAGAAGATTAGACGTTGTCAAAGAAGAACCCAATAGGTTTTTTTTTTAAAAAAACTTTTGTTTTGGTTCCTAAACAAATAATTTGTCTTGATTTCTTAGCACATACCTTATTTACAAGTTCTATGGTAGACAAATCCTTCAGAGTGTAAATGAATTATCCGGTTTTTTCTATGGTTTCCATAGGTCCAAGCCATAAAATAGATAGCTTATTAATTATGCTGAATACTCTATTATGGCAAAAAGTTACTTTTTATCCTACAGAAAATGATCCTAGAGGATGTCTAGATAGAGTGGCTTTATTGCAAGCTTTTGTCTTTTGGAGCAATATATTAGAGTAGGCCTCTGTTTGCAAATTTTCTAGAGTAATACACAGTTGTTTTAAATAATTTTAATAACTAAGTGTATTCAATTTTTTGATCAAAGTGTACAATAATGGTGGTAGGGCTGGTTGTTAGCAATATAGTATTTGGAAAGAAGTATGTTTAGTGAAGGAGTGGTAGCTTATATTGTAAGAAAAGAGAGCTTATTAAGATAATTTTTCCAATCACTAGACTTATCTACTGCTAATTCCCTTAATATCCCTTCTAGAGTGGCATTGACTCTTTCTACTGTAATATTAGATTTGGGATGGTCTGGAGTGTTTGGTACTTCTCTGATATCCATTAGATAGTTGAACTTAGGTAGGACTCTACTTATGAAGTAAGTGGCTTTGTCAGTTCATAAGAATTGGGTACATCTATGTCTATGTATTATTTTTCTTGTAAGGATATTGCTCTGATTCTTGCCCCTAGATCTTTTACTTCTGGAGCTTTTACCTACTGATTGAAGTGATCTATGGCCACTATTAAGTACTTTATGCCAACAGTGCTTGATGGAGTGGTCCTATTAGATCCATAGACACTTTGTGCCATAAAAATTGGGTTTAACTAATTTATAGGTAGTGAAAGGTTTAATTCTAACTTTTGAATGATAGATCAAACTGGAAGCAATATATCAGGTAATATCAGAGCTGATGCTTTACCAGTCATTATCTTTTTTTTTTAAATAGTCTTGATTAAGCCTTCATGACCAGTAAGTAGATGTGCTACCTTTATCAGTTTAGATCTATTAGATGGTCTTACAAAAATTTAGGATTTGCCATCTAATTCCTTAAACAGTTGTCATCTTCTGTATAAAGTGTTTTCAAAGAATTTACCTAGGATCTGTTTGATCTTCAGAAGTTTTTATCCCACTTCTTAGGTTATTTATCAGGTCATAGAGAATATCTGCTTCTGGTATTAGAGCATAAATAGTAGGCAACCTTGATAAACTTTCAGCGTTCTGATGCTTCAAGCCAGCTCCATGTTATATGCTTATCATAGGCTTGAAGTTTTATAGACCATCTAGCTTATCTTACTTCTGTTTCCTTCAGATTTTTTAACCATTGGAGAGAGAAATTATTAGTGACTATTTTTACTTAGTACTGAGTAGATATACCCTGAACTGCTGACAAGAGTAGATCACTACTAAAAATTTAAGTTCAGTTACAGTGTAATTTCTCTCAGCTTGGTTGAGCTTTCTATAACAGCCTGCAACTCTATTCTCTTTCCTTGATTGTTAATATGGGATAAAACTCCACCTATAGCTGTTGAAGAGGCGTTGGTTTGTACTATGAACTGTTTATTAAGATCTGGATACATCAGTATTGGAGCAGGCATTAGTTTCATCTTCAATGAGTTGGAGGCTTTGGTGCATTTTTCATTACATAGAAAATGCAAGTTTCCTTTGAGAAAATGAAAAAGAGGCCCGGCTAATTATGCAAAGTTAGGTATAAATCTTTGGTGATAGCCTGTATTCCTAAAAACAATTGGATGTCCCTTAAATTTTGGGCTTGGCCATTTTCTTTATGGCTTCCAATTTGCCTCCTGTGGTTGGAGGCCTTCCTGGTTTAAAATATAACCAAGGAATTTTAATTGTCTCTTGAAGAAGTGGCATTTCTTAGCCTTAAGTTCAGATATTTCTAGATAGCCTAAGAAACACCTCTCTTAGATGATTTAGATGTTCACTAAAAGTCTTGGAGAATAGATTTAAGTCATCCAGATATATTAATACATAGGACATCTTAGATCTGAGAGTATGTTATCCATGGTTCCCTGGAATGTAGCTGGAGCGTTACATAGTCCTTGTGGCATTCTGGTAGGCTGAAAAAGTGCTTGAGGTGTTATGATGGCCGCTTTTTGCAAGTCCTCCTCAGGTAATTCATTTTGCCAATACTTGCTCACTAAATCCATAGCACTAGATTACTTTGCTCCACATAACCAATCCAGTGTGTCTGATAGAGTAGGTAAAGGATAAACATCTTTCTCAGTTATCTCATTGAGACTTCTGTAATTTATTGTTGGCTGGTTTGTCCCATCCTTTTTGTTAACTATAAAGATTGGTGATGACTATAGTGATTTAGAGGGATTGATTAGTCTGACCTCAAGTAATTTATTAATTTATTAATTAACTTATTTTTCACCATCTTGTGACCTTCTTATTGGCCTGCTCTTGATGGGTGTTTTGTCCCCAGTGTCAATGTTGTGAGTTACATCCTTAGCAACTCCCAGATTGTGTTTATTACTTTATAATATATGATCAAATCTCTAAAGATCTTTAATAATTTCTTTTTGTCTCAAAAGATTCAGCAATCAACTGTTCTCTATCAACTACAGCACATTGTGATTACTCAGGATTATCCTCCAGATCCATGTCCGCAAAGGTTACACGGGGTTTTAAATCTAGTTCTCTGATACTGCTATGATATTGTTTTTTAAGAATCCTGTTATTTGGTCCCTCTTTATATTTATAGTAACAACAGTGAGGTTCCCTAGTATGACCTCTAATAGTTTTCCAGTGTTGAACACCAGTTCAGGGGCTAGCCAAGGCTCTTTGAGAGTTTTAAACTTTGATTCACTTGTTAGCTGATCTCTATGAACTACATCACATACTGATTGCTCAAGGTAATCCTTAAGACCCATGTTTACAAAGGCTCCACATGGTTTTACTTCTAGTATTATAGAATCTACTATGATATTAGGAGTCCTAATAATTATCCTTTTTTTTTCTATAGTACTGTCAGTGAGGTTCTCTAGTATGGCCTCTAATGGTTTAACATTGTTGGACACCAGTTTAGGGGCTACCCATGGCTCCTTGAGAGATTAAATTAGGATTCACCAGATTTCCATGTGTTCCAGGAGGTGGCTGCAAGGTTATTTTAGTAAAGATGATCCTCTGAAAACATGCTGGGATTATTGAAGTTTGTGACTCCTTAAAGAGATGCCTCTATGGCAACTTATGTTCTTTAGCATATACTTATCCTTTACAGCTCCCTAGGTATAAGGAACTGGTATTAAACCATCATCACATACAGTATTGGTTTTCTATCCCTTTAAGAGGTCAGCTCCAATCTTTTTATACGTGGGGACTGTATCTCCCATGATGGTGAAGGTCTCCTGTCCAAAGTTGGCTATGGCTAAGTATTGTACAAATAAGGAGGTTCCTTCTTAACTGAGATTTTCTTAGCTTAAAGTAGGCATCTCCCTCAAATTACTGTTTCCAGTTCTTCATGGGTTCATCTATAGGAGGCAGTCCTGTTGTGTCCATAGTGAAGTCACATCTATTTTCCATGGCAGCTGTCTTGGCGAGCTGCTTCTCTAGGGAATCATACTGGTATTCTGAGTAGTTCTTGGAGGTTATTTTGCGCTTCTTGTGTAGCTGCTGCCCCTGTAGTGAGCACCAATGTGAAACTTCCACAGAGATGCTAGCTTTCAGGCAAGGCTTAAAGGTAATTGCTAGTATGGAGACTAAAACCTAGGTTTTTCTTCTGTTGTAAGTTCCTCTTTATCTAGTCTATAATAGAATATTTTTATATCTTTTATGTGTAGTCTTAGGTCAAGACTTAGCTCTAGTAAAAGAACTAAGATTCAAGAGCAGCAATGGCAGTATGAGAGAAAGGATTATCAATTAATATCTATTATATTAGGGAAAAGATGGGGGTTCATATAGTTGAAAGGAAGGGGATTATATGCTTTAGAAATAGTGAGGTACAGGGTTGAATCTTAACTGCCCTAGTCCTGGTGTTACTATAACATAGTAACTATTAGGGCATAACATCATTACTTTGAATTTAGCCATTATTAAGTATTTTAATTTTAGGTATAATCTTGTTAAGGATTCTTTTTAGTCATAGACCATCATAGTTAGTTGGATCACCATCTTTTAGGCTTATATGTATTAATATTTGTTGATTAAATTGATCCAAATTCAATTTATAATTATCCCAGTAGACAGGAGTAAGTTCTTGTCAATAATTTGAAAAAAAAGTTGGGTCTCATCAAGAATCAAACTTTTTGAGGTTATTTGCTGAGTGCACACTTTTTAATAGTGATTGTCCAAGATTTGATTGTAGGATGTCTTATTTAAATTAGCATCCCTTAATATCATAGATTTTTGCCAAGAATAGATCTTTAGTTGCATGCTTGTCAAGTCCATCACTCTACATGATTTTACTAGTCAAAATAGATTGGATTTAATTTTTCAAAAAAGAATAATATTGATTCTATTAATCAATAAAATATAGTTTTAAATACTATCTTGTTTGAGCTAATTATCAATATAATTGAGAGTTCTTGTCAAGGATTTGTCTACACATGGATTCTTGGCAATTAGCAGTCTCTATTTAAGGGTTGATTACTTGTTGTATTAATTTTCTATGTTATCTAATACTTATTAGTAATTTAGAAAAAAGGCTAATTTATTGCCTTTGTCTAAGCCATTATTGTAATATTAATTATAGTTGCATAGGCTGAGCATAATATAGAAATAGGCACCAGTGTAGCTTGTGAAAATTTCACAGGGATCATCTTTTATAATACTAATAATGAGAGGGACATAATTGGGATGATTGGGAATAATAGAAATTACAAATTGGGTTTAGGGTTAGTGTTACAACAATATTAATTTAATTCCTCAAACATAGTAAAGTGAATATATTTTTTTACTTTATATCTAGATTGAGTTTAGATTTAATAATTGTCCTTGCTTTTTATCAATCAAACTCACTAATTAAATTATATAAGATATCAATTAATGAGAAAAACACAAAATTTAATGGGACAATGCTTAATTTAACATTGTTTTAAAAAATTATTCTATTTTTCAATAAATTCAAATAAATTTTAAGTTTATTTTAATTCTCAAC
>CAOJZF010000456.1:0-18102 GCA_948465475.1 Thalpophila matura
TAAAAGGAGAGAGGAGGTCTTGCAATAAGAAACAAGTTTTCTGAGGATCCTAGGACTGGATTATTAGGGGAGGGATTATTGACACTGGATGATATGGTAAACAAAAGATAAGATCTTGTAGGAATAAATTGGGTAAAGATGCAATTCTACCAATCTATAGGGGCCAAAGGTGATGAATCAATCAGACAAATATAGAAGAAGAAATGAGGAGAGACTTGCAAATCAGTAGTGAACCAGTGCTCTAGGAAGTTAAGTAAAGATGCACCTACCAGCTAGAGAAGAGAATACTGAGGGAGATAAAGTATAATATAAACAAGATATAGAAGAAAAGATAAATATTTAGGGAATCAAAGATAAGATAGGGATCCAAAGGTAGAAAAGCAGAACTCTCACTGGTAAGATAATTCTTACAAACAGATGAATATAATGAGCGCTACTTAGACTTAGTTTTAATTATAATGTTATATCATTGAGAGGAAGAGAAAATAACCGTATCTAGTCCTGATCTTCCAGCTAGGGAGCTTAGAGAAGTCAGAGGCAGTCAGAGAACTAGGAATTAAGATAATTTGTTGCTTAAGAATATTCTCATAGAATTGTCAAGGTAAGACAAACCTAAATTAGAATTGGATAGATAATCCAGAGGGAAAATTCTCTAGAGAATCTAGGTACCATAAGTCAACATATGAGAATCCCATCATAAGAGAATCTAAATAGATTCTCAGAGAATCAGCTATATTGCAAATTGAAGCTAAGATTGTGGAAATCAGCCCAAAATGAGAGGTTTTTCAAGCAAATCTTTGCAGAATAAGGAAAATAAAGCTTACCTATTGGTTGAAACTTACCTAGTTATTATTGGAGGATTATGTGTTGTCTACCTGTGAATTAAGGAAAATACCAGGGTCCGTTTTCCCACAACCATCAGTGATGAGGAGCTTGAGGGTTCTAAATTATCTGTTATTTCATTCACAATAAAGTGACAGATGTCTGTGCCAGTGTAAGGTTTGTAAGCTTGGGCTATTGCCAGAGAGTTGTCTAAATATGGAAGTGTTAATTAAATTCTTGTCATGAACTACAATTTTTAAGGCATAGGACCAACCACGTTGAGGGCACAATTCTGGAAGGGTTGTGTTATAGATTGGGGGACAACAGCTTAGAAAGAAGGTTTGGAGCGACAGTATTGTTCATGCACCTCTCATTGTTTGAGGATTTGATTAATGTCCTTAAACATACACTTCCACCAACAATGGAACCTCATGTAATTGCAGATATCTGTGGCTCAAATGTAGAACATTTGATGTTGATGATAGAGAATTGTGTCTACCTGCTGATGGGCGGGGATATAAAGATGTATAATCTTGTCTTTGAACACTTTACGGAGGGCTCCTTGTTAAAAGGTGTAGCTTTCACAATTTTTGCTACCATCTCACATTTTTTGAGAATTCCCTATCAGGAAGACTTTATCAACTTTTCCAAGGAGATCAAAGGCCAGCTGGGGTCTTTCTTCTTGAGATTTATGGTTTGTTTGGTATAGCCAAGATGATGTATTGAAAAATTATCAGTTCTCAGCCTGTTTTTACACAACATTTAATTCTGAAAAAAGTAAGAATATTGAGCCAGTTGGGTTGTCAACTTGAGAGGTGGGTTCAACTTTTGAAGAAAAAAAGGGACTTAGGGTCCGTGAGAGATCCAAATTCTTTGCCACTTTCCAAGTAACACCGCCATTTTCATAGATATTGAATGAGGGCTATAAGTTTTATAAGTATAGATTGGGTATTTTGGACTCAGAGCCTATCACTAGGTAAAATTCTCAGGCCATCAGGAAAATTTAGAAAATGATAAATAAATCAAAAGCACTCCTCCTTCCTTTTAATGCATAATGTCAGCTTCAACTTGGTAGGTACCATCATATTAGGGTTATTGAAGGATAGGGGCTGTCAAGAACTTCTTTTCAAGCTCTTGGAATTGCATTTTCCTAGCAAGATTCAATAAAGTAGGAATTAATGGCCTTGTTGTTTCATTTAGGGAGGTAGTGAGCTTGCTGTCTTTGAGAATGATTCTAAGCATGAAGCTCAACATGCCCAAGAATGTCTTCAGTTCTGTCTTAGTTATTATAATAGGACATGTTAATAACTTTTTTTGACAGGGTTGGCCAAGATATTGTTCATAATTAAATTATGGCCAAGAAAGTTAACATATTTTTTGATAAAGAAAAATTCTCATAGATTTGAAGATAACCTTTTTTTACAGAATATTTCTATGGTCTCAATTTCTATGATACATTATATAGTAGTGATAGAGTAGATGATAATATCATTAAGGTAGATTAAAGTGTGTAGACTAATGTGATTTATAAAAAGTTTTTTTGTAAAAATTGTTAACATAAAAAAAGCTTCAGACATTCTACAATTAAAAAATAAAATTTTTAGGAGCTATTATTGGTCCAGAAGTCATTTTTGGGATGTCTTGGTCTAACACTTGTGTCTGGTTGTAACCAGAGGTGAGGTCCAACTTTTTAAAGTACTTAGTTTGCCCAAATTGATCAAAGAGGTCGTCCAAAATAATTTGGTGATACTCAATCTTGACTTTGAGATTACTTATGGCTCAATAGTTGGTGATTATAAAAAGTGAATTATCTTTTTTAGCCACAAAGAAGACAGCAGAATCATAGGAGGCTGAGGTAAGTAGAACATTGGTCTAAGACTTTAAAATATGTTTTTGAAAAATCTGTCCTTTGAGGGGAGTGGGCTTGTAGATGGGCCTTGGGTTAGGAAGAATGTCATTTAACTCAAATTTAATGCTTAGTACTACATTAAAAAGGGAAGCCCATAAATTTTCTCTTGGAAAATGTCTTCATATTTCTTAAGGGGTGTTCTTGCATTTAACTGAAAAACCTTTGGAGTTTTGTCCTTCTTTTAGCAATGAGCCTGATTTCAGTATCTTTGTAGTTGACTCCTTTAACAGCCTCTTCTGCTTCTAGAATTTAGACAAAAAGATGGACTTGAGGTAATATGTTGTGTAAGCAGGGTACATCCTGTGTGTAAAATCATTTTTTGTGTAAAGAGAATATTGGAGTCCCAGTTGACATAAGTTTTGCGCAGTTTCATCCATCTGAGTCTAAAGATCTATGTTGTAATTTCAAATGTAATAACTGGAAACTTAAGAGTGGTGATCAATAAGTCAAAGGTAACCTTGAAGGATTCTGTAGATCCTAGTACAAAGATAAAATTACTGCCTGCCAGTAAAGCCTTATTGATTTTGCAAGACACAATAAATTGTTTATGCTATATCATTAAATCAGAGAAAATTGGGAACTTAAAAGCTTTTGTATCAAGAAGAGCAGTATAAAGAGTATTTTAAAAAAGTGGTAACAAAAAATAGTGAAAATTTTTATTGGAAGAAGTATAGAAGATGGTGCTGTTGGAGGAGATAACAAGGTGGTTTACCTTGGAAAGTTTTTTCAACAAATTTCTGGGTTGCCAGAAGTGCAAGTTTTTTTACAACATTCCTAGCTCCCACTTGTTATAATTTGCTGGAGTGAGGAGAACAATATTGGTCATATTGTTTGGAGCTGACACATGAGCTTTTTTGACAGTACTATCATGCAAAATCTTGTTTTCATGATAGGCAGCACTCTCACCACCAATACTGGAGCAAGACTTGTTGGTTAAGAGGTCAGAATAGGCAGTATTTGACTTATTCTTGGCTATCTCTGCCTCTTGGCATATGAACATGAGATTGTTACACTGGTTTAGTATGATGTAATTACTAAATATGTGCCTAAGCCCATCAAAGTAGTTGACAAAGACAGTGTCATGGCTATAGTCTATACTTTGGGGGGGAGCACCTGTGCATAGAGGCTTTTATACTGTCTGTTGTTTTTCACATTGTACCTCATTAGATTAATTTATCCAGCATACAGGAAATGCAGAATTTTTTGATCTAAGGCTCAAATTTATTGGGGAGATCTTTTTAGATAGTTTTAAATTAGATTTTTTTTGTGGTGTTGAAGAAATATTGTTGGCCCCAAAGGTTATACTTAAGCTTAAGGGTCATAAAGACTTTACCAATCTAGGATTTAGTCTAAGCTCCTATATGATAAAGACAGGTTTCCATTTTGGTAGCCATTTTAGGGAGTTCTTATTGTCAAGTCTGCCACAGGTTAGAAAATGGGTCAATTTAAAATGTTGTACCACTTGATGAGGCATACAAGGGATAGGAAGGGTATGCATTCAGTATTTTAACCCCTAAAGAAATGATTAGTATCAAGACATTCATATTAAAAAGTACAGATGTAAGCTTGGCCATGAAGTGAAAAACTATCAGGGATGTTACTAAGGGCAGTTTAAGGTTGCCAGCTATCAGGAAGGTCAGTAATATTGGTGATCTAGTCAAAAAGGTGACTTTAGTTGCCTGCTAATACTTTGAAAAATTTGGCAGCTTATAATTGTCAAAATGCTAATACCAGTATTGTGTATCCAGCTGTTTGCTTTGAACTAGAAAGAATATAAATATGATTAAGAAAATATGTGCTTAATCAAAATAAAAGATTTTGTAAAGATCTATAAGAGAAAAATTAATAGCTTTTTATGCTTATCAAGTGGGGAAGAGATGTTTTTTAGGAGTCTGAGCCTGATAATAAATCCTATTTAAGAATTGTTTTTTATTTGGAGCCCAAGACTATCAAACAAGAAAGGGACCTGGAACATATCATTGATAAAAGAAACAATGAGTGAGGCTACAACACTAAAGTTTCCTCTTATCATGTGTTAAGCTACCACACTAATGTGCTTTCAAGGTATAGGAGGATTTTTTTAAGTACAAGGAGTAGTAATAAGTTTGCTAGTAATAATCTTGTGAATTGATTAGGCATAGCTGTTAAGATAGGACGTTTTTAAGAAATAAAAGCGTTATAAATTAAGATAAAAACTTAATAATTCCTAATTGATTTTATTAAGAAGAGAGAAAATTAATTACTAAATTATTATAGTGAAAAGAATATTGTTTTACTTTAGGTAAAATAGAACTTTTATAATACTTTCAGTTATCATAATTAAATCATAGGTTGATGTATCCCTGAGGTTGTTTATATAAATCATTGATAAGAATATTGTTGTATATCACTAAAGTATCAGATGATAATATAGAATTTAGTACAGTGATTTTAGATATTATAATACGTAAATATGTACAAGATTTTGAGTTATACATCTTTTTGATAATTTAATTGTCTTATTAGTTTATCAATTTAGACCATTTTAAGGTGACTGTGGGGTAAAGTTAATCATTTGAGTTATAGATTAATCAGAAAATTGGAATTTTTAAGATATTAGTACAATCCAAACCAGAATGCTGGAAGGTATTGTTAAAGATCTTTTGTAAATGTCTTGACAGGACCAAAAGAAAAAGGAATTGTTGATAACCTTTCATAATCTAGAAGGAAAAAAGTTGTTAGACTCAAATAATAATTTATTACATATATTCATAAATTTTGGGTTGCTTACCTATTTCTAGAGTGAGTCAGACTAATAGCAATTAATGATAAAATAATAAAGTAGTTGATTTTAGGTAAGTTTAGTAGACTAGGCTGAGTGTTTAGTGATTATACAAAAATATCTAAATTAGTGGATATCTTACTGATCTACTATAAATTTATCCAGGATCAGTTTGGTGAGAGTATCATCAGTAGATTCATAAAAAGTGATATCTAACAAGTATATAAACTTGAAGTTGGTGAAGAATAATTTACTAGACTAGTAAAGAAACTTAGAATTGGTAAAAGTGATTTTTTAAAATTGTTTTAGCTTTAAATTGATGAAGAGAAAATATTTGAACTAGAAAATCAACTTAGAATTAGCAAAAGTGAACTAATTAAGCTTATCAATCAAGAATTGGTAAAGAGTGATAATTTAATTTTTAAATAAACCAGAATGGCAAAAGATATAGACAAAAAGCACATTTACTTTAGTCAATAGAATGAAATTTAGGCTGAGATTAATCTAGTGTTGCAATATCAAGCAAATGTGTATTTGTGAGGTTTTTTTATATATCTGGAGACCAAGACGGGGATAGAAGATTTTTATTATTATGTGAAATTGACTACTAAAAGGTGAAGTCTTTAATGTCAATGTGTTAGTTTAAATTTACAGAAAGGTGATCAAAGATTGATAGTTCTTCAGAAAGGGGGATCATTTGGACAAGGGGGAGATATGACTATGGAGGAAAAATTTTGAGGAGGAATTTCTGTGTGCAGAATATCAGGGAACAAGTGTGAGGCGGGGTTTGCAACATACTCCCTGCCAAAAAATTACCGGGGCTAAATATATTTCTTTAGGTATGGGATTGGTAGTCCATATCCTGTGTTTCTTTACCAGTTCAGTTGGGATGAGGTCAACTTGTTGTTGTTGCTTCCCTTAGGTTGTGCATGGACATAGGTAATTTAGATATAGTCTTTGTTGTTTTCTTTGGTAGTCCTGTAGATTGTAAGTATTGTTACTTTGATTTGATTTAACAACTATTTAGGGTCCAATTTATTAGGTTGTAATTTTGATATATTTAATTTGATGACCTAGGATTTGTCTCCTTGATTGTGAAGATTGGTTGATGAAATTTGTTGCCTAAACATATGCTTGCTGGCTTGGTCTTAGGCTTTAATTCTGATCAGTTTGAGTTGTTTGATTACTTTATCTCCCTTGGGTACAGACTTTGGCTTGATTAAATTGAGGCCAATGCTGGTTTGGACAGTCTCTAGTTTATAACTGTAGACCATCTCAAATAAGGAGAACTTGATGTCACATTTGACTCTGGATTGGATGATCATTAGCACTGTCTTGAAGTATATGTACTAATTGTTAACATTGTTGGCGCTGAGTTGTTTTGTGATTTTGAGAAGGGAACTGTCTTGACTTTTCACTTGACCATTTGCCTGAGCATGGTATGGTGTTGTGTTTAGGTGTTTAATGTGGAGGTTGTCTAGGTAGACTTTTAAGTCATGGGGAACAAATTTAAAACTACAGTCCATCAGTGTTTTTATGGGATTACCAACTTTGGCAGCAATTACATTCCTAATCATCCCATAAATTATTTTACTATCATGAGTTTATTTAGCGCAAGCTACAGGACATTGGTGTTAAAATATATGGCTGTAACAAGATAATTCATACTGGTAGGGCTTTTGGATATGGGACCTACAACATCAATAGCCCATTGTAAATAAAGGGCACTGTCCTCTTAATTAACATAGACTAAATTAGCCTTTAGCATGCCTGAATTATTCAGGGGTTTCACATTGCTCAAGGACGTTTAAGACGTCCTTGGTTAGCGTGAGCCACCACATCCAAAACTCTAAGATGTTGAGGAGGTTCTTTTGGCATGTTTCCCATGTTGCAATGATATCAAATGACGTTCTTTATTTTCTGTGAAACAGGGATATAGGTTACCCAAACCTTTTTCTCTGTGTTGTACATCACATTGCTTTTGTCCATCTTAGACTGTGGTTTATTCTTCACTAGAGTCTCCAGCGTTTTGGTTGAGATAGTTTAGGGTAGGCTTTGTGTTTGGTGTGGCCATGATGCATTGGCTAGTCTGGGTTGAGATCTCCCACAGCTTAAATCTTTTGAATGTAGATACATGAGAGAGTGTCTGCTTGGAGGATTCTTTCTCTGATCAATATATAATCGTGGGGTTTTAGTCACCAAAAATTTCCCTCTAAATTGGCTTGTCTTCAGGAAAAATTTGTTTTTGTCTTGAAGAAATCTAACATTTTGTGGTCAATTAGGACAGACACCTTGTGCACCCCCCAAAATAATGCCTCTGTTTTTTGAAGGCTAAAACAACTGCAAATAATCCCTGTCATGTATTGGATAGTTTAATTCTCTGCCTTAAAACATTGAGGATTAGTAAGCCACTGGCTTGTACCCATCAGGCGTATTTATAAGCAACACCACACCTATTTCTCTGCCGGCGTTAGTTTATACCTGATATTCCTTGTTAGGTTTTTGATATTGTAGGACAGAAGCTGATGTCAGTTTTTATTTAAGTGTTGCAGAACTTTTATTACATTCTGGTGTCCATTTAGCTTCTTTTTCTGGTTTCTTATATAGATTAAATAATGGCGCTGTTAATTTAAAGCGGTTGGGGATAATTTCCTGGTGTAAGCAATAAGATCAAGAAAGGAGAATAATTTTTTCACCAAGGCTGGCTGGGGTAGTTCATTAATGGCTCTGACCTTCTTGGGATCTGAGGAGATTCCTTGGTTAATTTTAAAATTCTAAAGAAGAGTAGTAAAGTTTTAAATAATCACAATTAGACTTTTTCGCATATAAATTACTGTAACATAGGACACTTATGATTTTCTTTAGGTTGACAAGATGTTTTTCATCACTTTTGGTAATGACAGTGAAGTTGCATAGATAGAATACTACTTGATTATCTAGCTCTTTCTTAAAGACTAAATTCATCAGAGTTACAAAGGTGGACAGGGAGTTCATCAGGCCAAATTTTATCACTGGGCTTTTGAAGGCTCTGTATTTGCACCAGAAAGTACTTTTGGGGATGTTGGCCTCACAGATCCTGACCTGGTTATACCCTACAGTCAGATTGATTTAGAAGAAGAAGAAAGCACCATTAACTTAATACAAGAGTTCTTTAATTAATGTAGTGAATACCTGTCTTTTATGTTACTGAATTTAAAGCACAATAGTTGGCGGCTAGTTTTTGGCTACCATCTTTCTTTTGAACAAAGAAGACAGCTGCCCCCCATGGGGCACAAAACTTTCTGATAAGTCCTTGGTTGAGTGCTTAAAGAAAATGAGCCTTAAGAGGTTTGATCTTCCAAAGGTTTTAACTGGTAAATGGGAGATGGTTTAGGCATAGATCCTTGGAGTTTAATACAATGTTCAATTTCTCAATTTGGGGGCAACCCATCAAGGTTATCCTTAAAAACATCTTTAGATTATTATAGAAGAATTATTACCCTGGGACCATCATGCTTGCATATGAGTGCAACATTATAGAAACGTAAACAGTAGAATTTGCAGTGTTTCCAGTCCTGTTCTGTTGCCTTTTTGGTCTTGGACACCTTGACAAACAATTAGTATTCAAGGAGGTGGTGCATTCCATTGGGGAACACGTTGAGTTTGGATCCCCCTCAATTAATGGTAAGTGTTGAAGTGTCCCAATCTATTGTTGGTTTTAATTTCCTTAGCCAATCTAGTCCCACAATGATATAAATTCTTAACTTTGGGCAATTAAGTCTTTAATTTTAACAATTATGCGTCCCAGAGTGATGATTATAGCCTCCACCTGTTGGTTGACCATGAATTTATCTTGATCAGCCAGAATGAGTATACATATTTTTGATTTCACTAAGGGTAGATTGTACTTTTTAGAAAAGGTATTGGAAAATAGGGACCACTATGAACCAGTATCCAACAATAGTTAAGGGCTTTTTGTTTAAAATAGAAAAGAGAAATCAATAGATGGTCTTTTTTATTATAAGAGAAGTTGGTGGCAGATGTTTTGATTGGTCCTTGTTGTCTGCAGGGTCTGAATTTTTTTTTGATCAGGCACTCTTCAAAGAATTGTTCCAATCATTATTATACTTTTCTCGATGTAATCCTGTTGCAAAGATTGATCTCAGGGTGGTCACATGTTTCACCATAGTCTTCAGCCAGGAAAAGTCCCATGATTCCATGGCCATCTGGTTCCCATCATATACAAAATAATATCATCACCAGCCCCTTTGGTGAGTCAACCAATATATTCCCTCAATTTTTTGGGAGCTGCATTCAAGGTCCCCTGGCAAGCCTTAAGAATCATTTAATCTATTGCAGCTGCCAACAGGAGGTCCACATGAGCTCTGCTGTTATTCACATTTATCAGGAAGTACTTTTATCTTGAAGCATTCAGTAACAAGGTGTGTCTATGGACTTATTTGCATACAAAAATAGAGATATTTTTAAATAAAAGAATAATAGTTTTGTGGGGAGCTCCTCTAACACCACATACATCTGCTTGATGGCTTCCTCAACCTCTTCCTGTGCTACTGTTGATAAGTGTTTGTGCTTATTGTTTATAATTCAGCGGATTTTCTCTCTTCTCTCTTCTGCCACACTTTCATAGATGTTCCTAACTGCTTGGTTAACTGCCCTCATCTCTCCTTGAAAGACATCTGCTAGGATGTTGTGGGGAGCTCCTCTAACACCTCATAGACCTTCTTAATGGCTTCTTCCACCTCTTCCTGACTTACAGTAGATAGGTATCTATGCCTGTTGTTTAAGATACAACGGATTATCTCCCTTCTTTCCTCATCCATATTATCATAGATGTTCTTCACTGCTTGGTTTACTGCTCTCATTTCACCTTCAAAGACATCCGTCAGGATGTCCCTGGACAGATCATCCTCTTTCAAGACTAATCTAATACTCCTATAAGACATAATTGAAAATTTACTAAGTTCCGTTTCTCTTTTGGTTATATATATATAAGTGTTTTATTAAGTATCTTGTTTGAAACTTTTTTGGGGTCAAGATCGCTCCTATCCTTCATTTTGCTGAGTCCTGTCTTGTACCTGGTTTTCTAGGCTTGGTTATATCTCTTTTCAGTCATTATAGCCTCACTAGATGGTTCTTGGTCGTTTCATTGGCTATGCGAAATCCTTCTTCTTTTGGTACTATCTTGATTACCATTTTTAGGCATATCTTCAGCTGAGTTCTCCTGGTCTTCAGGATCACTGTGGTATCCACGTCATCATTGGGTACTTCCTCTTTGTTTCTTTGGCCAAGGTCAAAACTTTTGACCTCTCGATTTCCTTTTTTAGCCATTGGGTCTTCTTTCAAGGCTCTTTTCTCATTGGTCTTCTTATGAAGCTTGGTCAATCAAATTACCTAAAGAAAGAGTGAGTTTCAAAGATCATTTCCTATTATGGGACTTCCCATTGATCTTCATTTGCTGCGACCTTTTCCTATGGACGTCTGAATGTCATTCTTGATTGGATCGATCTTCAGATCCTCCTATCAAAACCTGTTCTAAAACTACTTCTTCTTATGCCAACTTGTTAACGAGATTATGTGACGTCACCTGTCCTTAGAATTCTTCCTATCTTTCTATATATGGTTAGTTATAATAATATCTTACTTTTTCTTATTGAACTCTTTTTGGAAATTTATATAGTAACTTCGGAAATTCTTTGTGCTTTGCACAACTCATCTTTATCGCTCATATTTGGCATGAGTGTTCTTCTATCTTACTGCTTTGATTCTTCTTAAGGTGTCTCAGCCTGTTACCTTAGTCGATCTTGTTTTCTGGAGCATCGAAATTCCACTTCTATGCTCTTCTATGTTTTCTTCTTATTTCATAAGCATCTCATATGCATCTCATATATTTCAGACATCTCTTATGTCTCTGGCATCTCATTTGCCCCTCAGACTTAAACTCCTGCTAAGTCTGCATATCAAGATTGACTTCACTCAAATCAATCCCTGAAGTATAGATGATCAGTCTATCTTCCCATCCAATTTGTTATAAGGCTGTCTATTATGACCTTAAGCCTTCTAAGCACATTGCTCTCAGTGATGGCCAGTCACCTTAAGCTTATGCCCAAACGGAATCCCTGCTATGTTTCAAGCAGATCAGAGTTCCTCATTTCAAACTCTCTTAGATGGCATATGGTTAGTACTATAGTCTCAGTGATGAGACATCAACTTCCCACCCATTTCCTTCTTGAATAAACATCTTACCTGATCTGCTATCCTACCCTTGTCTTAAAAACCTAGACCTACTACAGATGTCCTTAGATAAATCATTCTCTCTTAGAACCAATTTAATGCTCCTATAGGGCATAACTTAAAACTAACTAAGTTCCGTTTCTTTTTAGAGTTATTTTATATAAGTATTTTATTAAGTGTCTTTTTGAAACTTTTTTGAGATCAAGATCGCTCTTATCCTTCATTTTGCTGAGTCCTGTCTTGTATCTGGTTCTCTAGGCTTGGTTGTATCTCTTTTCAGTCATTATAGTCTCATTTGATGGTTCTTGGTTGTTTCATTGGCTATGCAAAATCCTTCTTCTTTTGGTACTTTCTTGATTACCAATTTTAAGCATATCTTCAGCTGAGTTCCCCTGGTCTTCAGGATCATTGTGGTGTCCACGTCATCATTGGGTACTTCATCTCTATGTCTTTGGCCAAGGTCAAATATTTGACCTCTCAATTTCATTCTTTAGCCATTGGGTCTTCTTTCAAGGCTCTTTTCTCATTGGTCTTCTTAAGTAGCTTGGTCAATAAAATTACTCAAAAAAGAGTGAGTGTCAAAGATCATTTCCTATTATGGGACATTTCATTGATCTTCATTTCCTGCGAATTTTTCTATAAACGTTTGAATGCCCTTCTTGATTGGGTCAATCTTTAGATCCTCCTATCAAAACCTGTTCTAAAACTACTTCTTCCTATACCAACTTGGTAACAAGATTAAGTGACGTCACTTGCCCTTAGAATCATTTCTATCATCCTATATATGGTTAGTTATAATAGTATCTAATTTCTCTTATTGAACTCTTTCCAGAAATTCATATAGTAACTTCATAAATTTGTTGTGCTTTGCACAATTCATCTTCGTCGCTCATATTTGGCGTGAGTGTTCTTCTGGCTTGCTGCTTTGATTCTTCTTAAGGCATCTCAGACTGTCACCTTAGTCAATCTTGTTTGCTGAAGCATTGAAATTCCGCTTTCATGCTCTTCTATGTTTTCTTCTTATATCATAAGCATCTCATATGCTTCAGACATCTCATATGTCTCTGGCATCTTATATGCCCCTCAGACTTAGACTCTTGCTAGGTCTGCATATAGAGATTAACTTTTCTGAAGTTAATCTTTGAAGTACAGATGATCAGTCTAACTTCCCATCCGATTTGTTACAAGGCTGTCTAATCTGACCTTAAGCCTTCTAAGCACATTGCTCTCAGTGATGGCCAGTCACCTTGAACTTATGGCCAAACGGAATCCCTGCTATTTTTCAAGCAGATCAGAGTTCCTCATTTCAAACTCTTTTAAATGGCATATGGTCAGTGCTATAGTCTCAGTGATGAGACATCAACTTCCCATCCATTTCCTTTTTTAAATAAACATCTTGCCTGATCTGCTATTTTACTCTCATCTCAAAAACCTAGACCTACTACAAGTTTTATTAGATCTTAACTTGTTTTTTTTTTCCTTTTCCAATTTTTACTTGTCTTCCCCCAAAGGCTTCCCATTTTTGTAGTTCTGAGTGGCTTTTGATCCTTATTCATTATTTCCCTTCTCTTGGATCCATTCATTACCTTTTTTGACTCCCTCTTGTAATCCTACTATTTGTTTTCCTTCCAGGTGGTTAGTCCTGGTCCCTCACCCTCTTCTAAATTCTCTTTATCTCCCTTCTGTTCTTGGGGCTGGCCCCCTGGGACTATAATCAATAATGGTTGCTACCACATTAATCCTTGAGTCTCCCCAACCTTGTTCTGGGGCTACTTGCGGACCATATTGACCTCACCTGGTCTCCTATTGGAAGCTTTTGATGAATTGGGGGTGGACTCTCTTGAACTTGACCACCAAGGATTATGTCTGGTACTCAATATCTTATAATGGTCTTAAAGCTACCTGCATTATTCTGCATGGACCACACCATTGTATGTGTCCTCCTCAGTTAGCTTTGGCCATTCTGCTGACATCAACCCACACCTGGCTCCCCTTGATGTACTTCTCCACATTCTTCACCCTCCCTTATTCCTGTTGAACTTTGTCTTCATGTCTTGTTGATACTTTCAGTTTTCTGACAGCACCGTCTTGTGTAACTCTAACATTTTTTCCATGTGTGCTTTGACAGCGGTCTTGTAAACTTCATTGATTCTAAATATAACATGTGGCAGTTCTTATGCTGTGATGGCCTCCCTTCTGTACAACATTTTGAATGGTGAGAATCCTGTGGCCCGGCAAGGGACCATTTGATATGCTTCCACTGCAATATGCAACGCCCTTCTTCAGGCCCCCTTGGCCTTCAGATGGATCTGGGCTAGGGCTCTTTTTATAGGTCCAATAACTATCTCTGCCAATCTGTTACTTTTGAGGCAATAGGCGGCCGTCACCACATATTAAATGTTGAATTCTTGCATAGTTCTAAAGATAATTACCGCCATATATGGGGTCCCCCATTGGTCTGTACTATATAGGGACACCTATGCCTATATATGATGAACTCTTGATTAAAGCCTCAACCACCAGGGCCGTCTCCTGAGACACTATTCTGAACTCCGCCCATTGGGTAAATTGATCTACTGCTACCAGGAATATTCTATTTTCCCAGGGAAGTAGCTAAACTTAGCTATGTCTAATGAGACCATTTAAAACAAGTAGAATGTCTTGATTGGCCTTAGTGGCTGGTACTTCTTTTGGGCTGCCAGTTAATAACATGTAGTAAACTTGCTCACCATTTTTACCATGTCCAAATATAGATTTTTCCAATAATAATATTCTTGGACTATGCCCAGCATTTTGTCCCCTTGGAGGTGTTTGCTAATGCTTGGAGTACTCACTGTAGAACATAAATTTGTTTTTGTGGTAATATCCATGTTTTTCCCCTAAGCCCAGCTCTTGCTTGTTTTTTTTATCCCAGTCTATTAGTGTGAACACCTGTTGCAACAGCATATTGGCCACAACATTGAGCTTCCCTGGTTGGTAAATAATCTTAATATTTTAACTCATCAGCGCTTTGGCCCATTGGTAAATCCTTCCTTCCAGCTTGTTTTTAGATTGTATTGCCTTAAAAGTGTTGTTGTCAGTGATGACCTTGAAATAGCCCCATAAATGTACCATCTAAAATAACGTATTACCTATAGGACAACCAAACCCTCTCTCTCATTTGTCAAATAGTTCCTCTTGGCCTTGTTTAACTTTTGACTGGAATAGGCTATTGGTAGTCTTTACCCTGCCTGATTGTTCTCCTGGGTCAGTACTGCTCCCAGTCTGGTTTAGCTTGCGTCAGTTTCTACCCAAAGTTTCTCTTTCCAATTCAGTTATTGTAAAACTGGTGCTAACATAAACTTTCTTTCCTTTTTTTAAAACTCTGTTGCTCTTCCTCTACCCACTTGAACCTTACTCCTTTCTTGTGGGCACCTTGATTTAGGGCTGTTAATGGCTTGGCTACTGATAGCAATTGGCTATAATTCTACAATAGAAGTTGATGGTGCCTATTATTGACTTTACTCCCATGACAATTTTGGCACAGCCACTTCCCTGATTGCCCAGACCTTATTTGGGTTAGGTTAAATGCCATGTTCCAAGATTAAGTGTCCTAGTACTGCCACTTGGGGCTGAGAAAAGAATATTTTTCAAGTTGACTTTTAAGTTGGCTTGTAATGACCTTTTAAGGACTTCTTCTACATTCTTGACATGCTAGCCTATGTCTGCCAAAAAAAGGTTACATTGTCAATATAAACAACTACACATTGGGGCTGCACGTCCCAGAACAACTCTTCCATGAGTTGTTAAAATAATGCCCCCAAGGTTTTCATCCCCATTGGTAGTACTCTCCACTGAAACAGCCCCCTGGTAGTAGTGAATGTTGTGACTTCTTTGGACTAGTCCAACTGCAGTTGATGGTATCCTTTAGTTAAGTAAATTGTAGTTTACACCTTTACCCCCCCATTGCCTCTAGTTGATCTTCAATCCAATGCATTAGGTAAGTGTTGTTTACTATTATTGATTTATTGCCCAGAATTCAATTCAGATCCATAGTGTTTTATCCTTTTTCTGCACTCACACAGTTGGTTTTGCAAAAGGACTGATTAAAGGTTTGATGAAATTAGCCTTCTCAAGCTAATATAATTCTTCCTCAATAGCTCTAGTCATGGCTGGGGTCCTTTAAGGTATGTATCCTTTAACTGGATTCCATCAAAAGAACTTGATCTTGTATCTAAACTCCATCTATCTCACGATGTACTTCCCCTTTAAGATCACTGGAGTCTGTTTTTCCACTTACCTGTTCTAACTGCTGTTGTTTTGTCCCCTTCAAGTGACCTACTACTTTACTAAAATTGATGTATTCAACACAAAATAGGCTAAAGGAAAATCTTTATCAAATTAAACTGGATAAACTTGGACTAGATTCCCTGCTCTCTCCCCTTTCTGGATGGTCTGTTCTTTGCTGGCCCGGTTCTCTAATGTGATGGTGTGCATATGTCCTTAGCTTCCTAATTGGGTTACAAAAACTCCACCCCATTGCCAATCCCAAATTTAAACATGTACTTTGTATTGGTTCTCAATGCCCCAGTCTTGACCTGTGTTTCTCTTTTTTCCTATGGTGCCAGAGTAACGTTTTGGCAGCTATATGCAGCTCTCTACAGTTGTAAGGTGTATCCTCTGGGTCCCCAGAAGCATTTCATTTTTAATGTATCTTCACCAATAAATCTTTTCCATCTTGAAGTCCACTACTGCTTCTGTATTACAGTCCCAGTTCACGCCTGGTAGTAAGTCAAATTGTACCCTGTCAACAACAATGGTGGGCAAAAATACACTAACTTTTTCCACTCTGACTTAAAGTTTTTCAAATACCTATCTCTCCTGTGTGATGTTCATTCAAACCCAAACTTAAGGTAAATTCAATTTTGTCATTGGCTACTAGTTGTTATTGGTCTACAAATCCTCTCAATATGATGACCACCAAACAGCCCATATCCACAATTGCTTGTGACCAGTTGCTCCTCTACCCAACCTTCTACCATTACTGCCAATGAATCACTCCGCCAAGAGTTCTCCTTGTTTAGAAACATATAAAAAGCTGATTTATGGGCCTCCTTATCTTCCTTACTTCCCCAAATTAGTCCATTGAACTTTTCCTTGGTCATTGTTACCCAGATTTCCAATGTTTCAGGCTTTGATTGGCTTTCCTTTTTGGGGTTTGGGACTCCCTCCTGAATCTTTTCCTTGGTTCCATATTTCCTTGTAACTTGTGGATTAACCTGGGTATCTCTTCTCCGTAATCCATAGTTTCCTTGAGGCGTTGTTTGCTCAAAGGGAGTAAGCGCTTTCTCCTCTAATCCTGTTCCTCTTTTACTGAGTCTTTTATGTTGACTTTATTGTCACAAAAGCGTGAATTATGCCCTTTCTTATTGCATTGGTAGCACGTTTTGCTCTCTGTGAACTACCTAACATCTCCTTCATTGATGTTTCATTTCTTCTTTCCACTCTGGCTCTGCTTTGAGTTTTTTTTGACTTTCTTCTCCTGGTGCTGGCTTGAGGTTACCCTCTTCTAGGGTCAGGGCTGACTGCTTTGTTGCTATAAATCTAGTGTCCCAAGGTTCTAGGTTGTCTAGTTGTTTAAACTCTTCAAGAACTTTCCCCAACCTAACCCTTTTTCCTGAAGCTGCAAAGCGTGCTTCTGGACCTTGGCTTGGATTTCTTCCATGAAGGCCCCAATTACCATATCATCCACAATCTTCTCTCAGAAGTATCTTATTAACCCTCAAACCATTAAATGTACATATGTATATTCTCATTCTCTACTTGTTTCAGTTTTCTACCCAAGAAGAAAGCCCTCTTTAGTATCATGATAGGACAGAAGTTTCTCTTGAAACTTTCTATTAAACTCTGCCCAGTTGTTAACTTCTTGAAACTAGTGCCAGACTATTACTTCAGGCCCACAGAATGCTCCAAATGCCTTTATTCTGGCTTTGTCAGATAACTCCTTGGTATATACCTTAGGAGCTTCCTGGAACTGGAAGCACTTGTCCTCCTCCCTATGGTAGTAATTCAGATTTGATAGTGCCGCCATTAAGATCTCTACTGCTGCGGGTTTCTCTGGGAAGTGTTCCCTAAAAATTAGCCTGCATTGGGCTCCAATGTTGCAAAGATTTTTCTCAGGGCTGGCCATGTGTTTCACCATAGTCTTCAGCCAGGAGTAGTCCCTTGTTTCCATGGCCACCTGGTTTCCCATCATATACAAAATAATATCATCACCAGCCCATTGGTGAGTCAACTAATATATTCCTTCAATTTTTTGGGAGCTGCATTCAAGGTCCCCTGGCAAGCCTTGACAATCATTTGATCTAATGCGGCTGCCAACAGGGGTCTGTCTGATTTT
>CAOJZF010000457.1:0-15952 GCA_948465475.1 Thalpophila matura
AACTGTGTCTGCCAAAAAAAAGGGCAATCTTTGTCTTAGAGTTGGGCCAATATTTGGTTACAGATTTTTTATACTAAGATTAAACCAGTTGGACACTAGTCTTTTCAAGAAGTTGGCAACTTCTTAAATCCAGAGGGATGTTCAACTTTTTTAAGGGTCAGAGGCGATCTCATTGTCATGAGCCAGGAGTCCAAGCTGTCTGTGTCTTTGCCTTCAAGATAGGCAGTTTGACCTTGCTGAAAGATCCAGAGGAGTTAGAAATAGGGTTGTTAATTGTTCCTAGCCTAAGTCCCTTGTATATTATTACAGGAATAATTTGGTTATAATAAGCACATTACCTTGGGGAACAGCTTTCAAATATTATAGACCGGACACTTTTGTTTAAGATTAAAAACCTTTTTTTTGTTTAATTTTTTTGAATTTTTTTGAATTTTTTTTTGTATCTATTGTGTTGTAAGGAAAGATTTTGAGGAGAGAACCTTCCACTGCTACCAATGTTGTGTTACTAGTCAGAAGTAACGGGAAGTAAGGGGAGTGGGTTGTTAGAAATAATGAGTCCTTACAAGGAGATTATAATCTATGTAAAGCTGTGATATTATATATAATTATATTGTATATTAAATTTTATACTTAGATAAAAACTAATTTTTTCTTCTTCTTCTTCTTTCCTGACTATATCAGTCTATCATTGGCTTTGTCAAGGAGCGGAAGTAGAAGAAGGGTTATTATTGACAGATCCATATATCTGAGGTTTCCAATCAAAGACAGAACTCAATATTAGATTGAATGAATCAAACAACAAAAGCCAGTTTTAGAATACAACAATTGGGATGCCCTTGTAGAAAATCTCAGACCAAAGACAAGTCTTTTAATAATGAAAAAGTCAATTCAGCAAAAAAAGTGATTTTATTACAAGACTTATATATTCTTGGAGTCTGGACAAGAAAAACTCTTACTAAATAGTATAGAAACCATTTGGTCACAGAAAGAAAAATTGTTTAAAAAGGAATAATTTCCTCTGTGTTATTTTATGACAAAAGTGAGCTTAATCAATTACAGATCTATTATTTCCTAATTTGGTTACTCTTTTGTAGTAGGTCTAGTATATAGACATAATGGACAAAGAATAGTAGTCCTGGTAAGGTGATTGATTATATAGAACACAGATATCTGACACGTAACTTTTTATAGGCGATAGCACGAAATAAGGTAAGGCAGTAGACCTTGATGTCATAATAGGAGTCAGAGATTAGCTGAAGAAGAACTATGTACTGAAATACTAGCCTAGTACATGCGGAACACGAGATGTAGCAAGACATTGAGGCAATCAGATCATAAGTCCAAATATTAATGCCATTGAGCATGGGATCAACTAAGGTGACAGGCTGAGATGCCTTAAGAAGAATCAGAGCAGCAAGACAGAAGAACACTCATGCCAAATATGAGCAATGAAGATGAGTTGTGCAGGGCACAGAGAATTTACAAATTTACTTTATGGATTTCCAAAAAGAGTTTTTATAAGAGAAAGTAAGATATTATTATTACTAATCATATATTGAAAGATAGAAAAAATTCTAAGGGCAAGTGGCGCCACTTAATCTAGTTACCAAGTTGGTATATGAAGAATCAGTTTTAGAACAGGTTTTAAAAGGAGGATCTGAAGATTGATCTAATCAAGAATGGCATTCAAACGTTTGTAGGAAAAGTTGCAGCAAATAAAGATAAATGGGTTTTTCCACAATGGGAAATGATCTTTGACACTCACTCTTTCTTTAGGTAATTTTACTGACCAAGCTTTATAAAAAGACCAATGAGAAAAGAGCCTTGAAAGAAGACCTGATGTCTAAAAAAGGAAATTGAGAGGCTAAAAGTTTTGACCTTGGCCAAAGACATTAAAAGGAAGTATTCAATAATGATGTGGACACCACAGTAATCCCAAAGACCAGGGAAACTCAGCTAAAGATATGCCCAAAGATGGTAATCAAAAAAGTACCAAAAGAAGATTTATTTTGTATAACCAATGAAACAACCAAGAACCATTTAATGAGGCTATAATGACTGAAAAGAGATACAACCAAGCCTAGAGAACCAGGTACAAGACAGGACTCAGCAAAATAAAGGATAGTAGCCTTCTTGACCCATAAAAGTTTTTAATAAAATAATTAATAAAAACTTATAATAAAACGGTCTTTTTGATAGTTAGTATTATAGGTCACTTAATAGGTAGTTAGTTGATAGTCTGGAAGGTAGGTTTAGCCTTGATAAGACTTAAAAGCACAGTATAATTGTCAATACAGCTAGATACAGTCAAAGGAAGATGTATGGTCTTTAAAAAAGCATTGTGGAACATCAAAAAGAAGTTCTTTAGATTAAGAGTAGTATAGCATATAGAGCATAGGTAAGAAGAGTCTCAGGGTACTCCAGATGAACAATGTGCATGACCCACTCCCTAAACCTTTTATCTCTTTAATCTCCTTAGTTGCATCTCATAACAAGCAAAATCAATTTGATTACAGCTTGATTACAACTTCAATCAATTTATTTCTTAGTCAATAAGCAAACTTGCCTAATACATTGGCTAATTTTCCTCATTTAATATATCGCCCTTATTCCAGTTAATAAGGAAATCAATATTCCCCTTTCACATAATCAATTACATTTTAGGGTTAACCCTTCAAAATCCTATATCTATCTCCATTTTGGTATTGTTTGTACTTTCAGCAATATTTTTTTAATAGATTATGGATTATTTCAAACACTAATCTATTCTTTCTATTAGGTTTTTAGTATAATATACAAGGCCTCTCTATATATTTGTATAAAGAGACAAAGAAGGTTAATATTATGTCAAAGGACCTCCCCTTTCTGTAATGCCCCAAGACCACTATTCCAGATCCTACACAGCCCTTATCTTTAGCCACACCTCTAGTTCACTTCATGTTTGAAAATTATATAATAACTTTCATCTAATTAGTGCTCTTTCTGTGTTAACCAATTGAGATACATCCCTTTCTCTAATGAAAATCTCAGCTTTCCTGATAATAAAAACCCTGGTATCATACCTATGGTCTCTAGAATTCATCTCACAATTTATGTGTTAGTTCCTAAGGATCTAAGTGAGTTGTACTCTTCACCATATGATCTATTGAAAGAAAAATTATAGTGGATCCCCAATGCGGGAATTATATTTCTGTAAGTTAAAATAACAACTTTAAAATATCCCAAATCTTCAGTACTTACAGGCTGTATTTAATAATTTATAATCTATCCCATCAAATAGTTAAACAGGTGGCAAACTTTTAGTGACACCATTAGGTGCTTTTAGGCCACTGGGTTATAAGTCGCCTGTCTTATAGATTGGGAGCAACAGTACTCTATCCATCCTTTTCAAATTATGACTATATGTGGAAAATCTGGGCTGAAAAGCTTAGAGGTTAAGCTTAAATAACTCCTAATTACTTTAGGACTGAGGGCAGATAAAACATGTATGTAAAGGTATGATTGAGAAGTCAATCAGGAGAGAATTTAGGCTAGAAGGCAGATTCAGGGTGAGAAAGTACCCAGGGATACAATTCTCAAGATTCCTAAGAGAAGATAATGACATAGGGGAAGACTTCTAGGACCCTGGAATTCATAGGGTCGGACTCTTGGGTATTTCTATAAAAGAGAAACAGTCCCATAAAGGAGAGATCAGGTATTACAATAAGAACCAATATTTCTAAGGATCCTAGGGCTGGATTCTCAGGGAAGGGATTATTGGCATAGGATATAAGGTAGACAACAGCTATTGTCTTGTAGAAAGGTGTTGGTTAAAGACGCACTACTACCAAACTATAGGGGCCAGAGGTGATTAATTGATCAAAAAGATGGAGGAGAAGCAATGGGGAGAGAATTGCAAATCAGTAGTGATCCAATTCTCTAGGTTAATGGGAAGAGACACACTTTCCATCTAGAGAACAGAATCAATAAGAAAGAGAAAGTATAAGATAAACAAGATAATAAAGAATAGAAGACTAAATTAGGGAATCAAGGATTGGATGAGGATACAAAGGCAGAAACACAGAACTTACACTGGTAAAATGATCATTATAAACCAGATGAATACAATGAGTGTTATTTAGACTTATTTTCAATGATGAAATAGGCAGAAGAGAGGGGAACCTTATATAGTCTAGATTCACCAGCTAGGGAGCTTGGAGGGGTCAGAGGCAGTCAGAGAACTAGAAATGAGGAAAATTTGCTGCTTGAAGAATATTCTCATATAAATGCTTAGGTAAGACAAACCTAAAATAGTAATCAAGTAGAGAATTTGCAGAGATAATTCAAGAGAAAATGATCTAGAGGATCTAAAGGTAAGACTAGTATAGCTAATCCTGAATTATTCTCAGAGAATCTAATAAAGTCAAAATTGGCAAGAATCCAAGAGAATTGGATCAAGATGAGCAATTTGACAAGCAAATCTTTGTAAAGCAAGGAGAATCCGGGAACATTATTGTTGGAAAAAATTTACTTGTTTTCTGATAAAGAGTGACAGACATTGTAATCTCTCTAGTGTGTAACTTTGTCAAACTATGGTTGTCTTTATTCATGTAAACAATTAATTTCTCTTTCTCCTTCTTGGTTAACTCTTCAATACACTTGTGGTATGTTTCTCTTGGTGCATCTTTTATCACCTCTCCCTTTAAAGATCATAAAATCTTTTCATTCTTTATATCTTCCAATAAAGTACTTCCATTATTGCTGCTTTACTCATTGCAGTTCTTTTAACTCAAATCAACAGTAAAGTTGATATAAAGAATATGGAGATTTGTGAAAGATATGTTTATTTGTTTGAACTTCTTGTATAGGAAATTTCACATCATGATAATTATGATTACTAGGATTCTTACTTAAAATGATCAAGATGACTCTCAAATATCCATTCAAATCTGTCTTCATATATATGTACATCTCTTTTTCTTTCATTTTCTAAATTGGATAGCATTATTATGCTCTTTTCTTTCCTTATTTGACCATCTTCTAACTTAGCTATCAAAATTCCAAATACTATTTCTTTTTAACTGAAATGCATTTAAGAGAGTTTCCTTATTGATCTATTTCTCAATTAACTCAATACAGCTTTCCCTTGTTTACCTTAATAATATTGTTTGCTATAAACCTTGCCAATTATCAATCAACAATCTACTAAGCTTTATAAAGACTTACTAATTTGTCCAAAAATACTTTGAGATTGTTCCTCCTAAATCACCAGATTTTTTCTAAATAACCTATTTCATGGTCTCTTTAAGTTCTTGACCTAATATTAACTATTTCTTATTTTCCCAGGTTAGGCTCAATTCCTATTATATTAATCAGAATCTTGTTCATAACTTGTGAATCAGATTGGTTCCAATACTTCTGGAACCAGACACTTCCCAGATCCTTCCCTGACAATAGCCTGTTAATTACTAGTTATCTTTACAACCACTTTACTACAATTATCAATTTTTGATTACCTGTATATGATTAAAGAATTCTGTGTGAACTATTTTTAAGACAGAGGAAGTTACCAAGGGCCATTTTCTCACACATTGCCTGTCTTGACTACACATAATCCTTGAAGCTCTATCTACTATTATAAAAGTAGCAAAAAATCTTATCAAAGACTACTTTAAACTATAAATCCAATTTAGGAAAACTTTCTTGAAAAATTTGGTAAATATCTAAAAGAATGAATTCAATAAAGACCAAAGGGTGAGAATCAATTGCCATGTGACAAAGATCTTCAAGATGAAACAGGAGTTAAATTGGCTCAACACAATTCTGGCCTAAGCCCAGGGTACTATATCAGAGTTTTCCCAGAAAATGGATGAGACTCTAATCAACTTTCTTTAGGAGGATTCTAGCTTGCCTGTTCATATAAAACCTAAGATTCCAAGCAAGGTACAGGTAAGAATTGTAACAGGCACTAATTCTTTAGGAGAAAATGAGACCAAAACAAAAATTGATAAAAGCAGTTGGAGAGGCTTGTACAGGTACTGGAGAGTCAACAGAGGAGGCATTGGTAGAATAAAAAAGTATTCTGCAAGTTGAAAAATTGGCTGGGATTTCATGCTTCCAATCCTATAACTATGTTGGTCTTTCTGCACTTTCCATAGAAGCAAGTCTAATTAGGTCAGGGGCTATGGGAAAGGAGTCTTTGTCACCCAAGGTATCATAAATTGACAAAACAAACCATTATGACCTCATTGGAGTCAGACCCAACCAATCAAGAGATGGACAAGAATGAACTCCAAGGCAGTGGTCTACAAAGCATGGGAGGGAACCCCCTCCACTCCTACTGGTTCCAATCAAACCATAGTGGAAACCCCCTCTTTCCAAGGGGAAAACCTCCCAGCCAATGCACACAGGTGCAGCCCTGCAGGGCTGCACCCCTCTCTGGGGAGCAGGTTGAGCAAGCTCAACCTAGCTCCCCAGGGGTCTCTGGTTCCCCCCTGGCTTCAGGGTCCCCTCATGAGATAAAGTCCCCAGGAGATAGAAACCCCTGCTCAAATTAAGAAGAGGGAGAGACCCAGAAAACCAATCAAAATACAGGATAGGTACTCCTCCATTATTTTCTACCCTCTAACCAATAAGCTTAAGTTTAGCAACTGGTAGGTAGGAAAGAAGTGGACAAGGTAAGCTATATAAACCTCCTTTTTCCTTTCCTTCTCCCTTGTGGAGATTCTCTTTTATACTCAATAAAGATTATTATATTCTTAAAATTCCATATTCTTCTCTTCTCTTGAGGCCCCTTTTCATCAGGGTGTTTCCTCTAGTGTACTGTGTCAACACCCTATTGGTTCATGTCAGTGGGTACTCTTGGCTGTATGATGTGGCCCCCCCTTGTCAGGCTCCCCCTCCTGTTATCATCCCAGAACCCTGCACCTACCCCCCTGTTTGAAGATTAGTCCCCCCTGGTGGGAGGAACCCTCACTGCTCTTTCAGCCTATAGTATGGGAACCCTCACCTCACCCTACCTCAAACCTAAGACACCCTCTTCTTGGTATGCTTTCCTTGTTCACCCCATCTATGCTGTCATTGGGTATGGCCTCTCTTACCTTACTAGGTATGCTTGGGTCAAGGGCCAAGATGTACTAGGAGTGTTGGTTTCTGACACAAGGAATCAGTCATGCCTGAGGCAGAATCCAGGCTAAAAAAAGAGATCTAAGAGGAATTGGAGAAAAATTTAAAAAAGACAAAAGATTCTTTGAAGAGAACGCCCAGAATAGAGGCCAAGAGTAAATAAGATTTTCTGGACTTGTCACTAAAGTGTCTTTAATAAAGGCGGTTGGTAAAAGGTTAAAAGATCTTCTATCTTTTGATAAGGAGGTCCCTGAGAATCCAAAACAATTACTCAAAAAATCCAAGAAAGTCAACTTAGTTGTACCTCCTCAAAAACAAGTAAAATCTATTCTCCAAGTAGAGGAGAGTTCTCTTCAATGGAGCGCCAATTCTTTGATAAAATTGCTTGAGAATGATTTGAATCTTCCTGAAGTCACTTTGGAGAGCTCACTGGCAAAGCCACTCAAGAAGGAGGTTCCATTCAAGAGCTATAAGTTTTATTCTACTAAATTCTCCAGTTTCTCAAACTAAGGAGGATCAAGGCAACAGTTGGTCTGAGGATTGGGAGAAAAACCTGAACCCAATAGGGGAATCTTTAGATGATTTCTTTGACATGGGCCTAGGGGAGCAGGAGAGAAAAAAGGAGAAACCAGTAGAGGGGTCCAGTTATGAGAGTGATAGCAATGATAAGAGTTACGTGGAAGGGGGAGAATCTGAGAGCCAGGTAAGTGAAGAAGAAAGAGAATCTGCAAGTAGTAAAGAGATGAAAGATCTGTTGCCTGAGGTGATGCTTAAAAATCGGACTTTGGTATGCTGCTTTTAGCTACTTTCCACTTACTACAGTCTTACAAATTCTAGGCAAGAGGCAAAGGAAAGACTAGCTGTCCTCAATTGCGGGAGAAGAAGATCCCCCTTTAATCCAGAAATCTAGTTCTAAGGGATTTGACAAGGGGAAGAAAACAATTCTCCCTAGATCTACTAAAAGCTCTGATTATAAAATCAGTTCTACTTACCAAGAGTCAAGAAAGAGTTCACTATCTTCCTCAAACTCAATGGTGATTACTCCTACTTAATACCAAGAATTTGAATTGACTTCTAAGAATTCTTCCAGAGACTTACTACTGTAGCTTAACGCTCAGCTGACTTTTTAGCAGACTTTCAAATCAATAAGACTCTTGAGGCTATGGTTGCTTTAGGGAATTTTCTTGCAACTGATTTGAACTAAATCTCATGTGTGTGTACTTTTATGAAGAGGCAAGGAAGAGACTTAGAGCAGCAAATCAAGGAGAATTAACTAAAGACCTTTGAAAGTTTATTGCGGCGTTTACCAGGGTCTGGCAATTAAGAATTATTGTCAATAAATCCGATTTTCCAAAGGTAGATCCAGTAGGCAAGCCAAATTTTGCAGTCAAGGTTTTTACAATGTTCTAACAAGGAGTCCTAAGACAGTCACAGGATGACAGAGGTCTTGTGATTCCTTACTATTATTCCTCTGGGGCTTCCTTTGTGGTGGCGGCTGAGGGAGAGTGCTCTAAAGCTACTATTCTTGTAAGGTTCATGCAGATATTTTACAAAGACCATATTGAGAGAACCACAGTTTAATTGCTCAAGGGTTTAAGGAGTGGGCTTTTTAAGGACTGTGTGATGCTTTACTACATCTTAGGTCAGTTTATTGGACCTAATTGTTCAATAAATAACAAAGAGATTCTTATGTTATTCCCGTTTAGGCTGTCCTTTAAAGAGAAAGACTAATAAAAGGGCTTACAAGACTGTGACATACCTCTTGGCAGCCGTTTGCAACCACTTAAAGAAGATTTATGACATTAAACTGGTTATAAGCAATATCATTATCAAGAAGAACAACTCTAAAGAATCTATTCCTTTGAATAAGGTCACAGCTAGTAGATAAATGTTCTTGCAACTTAAAATCTTCTTTATATATTTGTATTTGTTTTTATGAATTTTTCCTCTTTCAGGTAACTGGTTCAAAAGAAGAACAATTTAATGATTCTGGAGAATCAGTTTATGCAATGTTGAGATTTAGTGCTCAGCATTGCTATAGGATTCTTGAGAATCATTATAGAATGATTCTTCATCTTGAGAAGGGTATTTGGATATGGAAAGTACACTTCATCATAGTATTCACCAGGGTTTAACAGCCATGAGAATTGCTATAAGGCAATTCCTCATAGAATATGGCAGGAGAGAAACAACTAGAAAGATTTGTTGTATAGCAATTTTTCAAATATAAATTTTTGATCAGGATTGGTTCTGTGTGAGATTTGATACTTGGAAGAGCCAAGAGCTTTAGTTTGATTGTGGTAAAAGAAAAATTATTCCTCAAAAAAATTGGAGCGGTTACAATAAAGTAATTGTTGATTAATCTCAGTATGTTTTTTCACAAGACAAGAGCACTATTTAGAATCAAAGGGGTACTGAGAGTTTGGTGGAGAGTATTTTCGTCCAAGAACTTTGTGACTGAGATAGTCCAATGGAGGGTGTAAACTCTTATCAACAAATTCCTCAAGAGAATCCAAATCAGAGTGACAGTCTGGTGAAGTTTTCAGTTTACTGGGTGAGTGTTGTTTATCTAACTTCTTCCATAGTTCTCTGAGATAGGAGGCAAGTTCTTCAATTAGTAGATTAGGGAGAGTTGGATAATTGACTCTCAGTAAAGAAATGGGAGGAATTTCTTCTGTGTACTTGAGAGGGTGCCCAGAGAAAGAACTTGATGTATCCCTCCTCCCACTAAGAAAATTGGAGTGGGGTCTGGAAGAAACCAAGGGTTTACTCTGGAGCAAGAAAAATTCTAATCTGTCTTGAAGAAGCATTTAAGAAGACCATTTGAGAGGATGAGGTACCAGTAAATTGATGGTTTGATCCTTGTAAAAACTTCCATAGAGATGCTTGCTTAATGGGCTTGGTCTTGATGTGGTCACTAGTATGAGGACTAGTACCAAAGGTTCTCTTCTGTGGATAGTTCCTGTTTTCTAGCTAGTTCTGGCTGTATATTTCCTTATGTCAGTCTTGTATTAAGACTTAACTCTGATTAAATTCAGGAGTAGCTGTTGCTAGTGAAGAGAGAGAAGATTGTATGTTTATCAATAATCCAAGAGAGGAAAAGTATGATTTTATTGACGATTATTTTGGGGGAAATAAGGGGGTTCATATAGTTGAAGGGAGGAGAATCTAGGCTTTGAAATATTTAGTGAGGTACTGTGTTGAAGACTTAAGTTTCCTAGTCTTAGTAGTACCATAACATAGTAATTATCAAAGCATCTTATCATTATCTTGATTTTTAGCTAGTCTTGAGTATTTGGGATTTTAGCGTAATCTTGTTGAGTATGTTTATAGAAATAAGCCATCATAGATACTTGGGTTGTCATCCTTTATGTTTGACTGGAATAATAGTTGTTGACAAGATATAGCCTAGACTGAAGGCATAATTATCCTAGTAAGTAGGAGGGACTTCTTGTCAAGAATTCAATTAAAACAGGGTATTGGCAAAAATTATGCTCATTGTGTGTTCTTGCCAAGAATTGAACACATTGGTATTCCTTGCCGAGAGCATGCTTGTAATCAGTAGTTGTTCAATTTGGTTGATGATAAATAGGTTCTTGCCAAGAACAGGTAATTGGCTGCATCCTTGCCAAATCTTTCATCTATAATAATTATTTAGTAAAATAAGATTGGAATTAGATACCTTCAATCAGAATGATCATTATTTTTATTAATTAATTCAATATAAAACCATGTATTATTTTGCCTGAACTGATTATTATGGCAGTTGATTATTGGCCTCCATCATGTGGTTGGATCTATCAGATGGATCAATTAATTGGATAATTTAATCCTTATTAGTTATTTAAAACAAAGGCTTAAATTATTACCTATGCCTAAGATATTTTATACTATTTATTATCATCACATAGGCTGATCATAATATTTAGAAATAAGCACAAGTGTAGCTTGTGAATATTTCACAATTTTCTTGTACTAGACCCAGTAGGGTTCTGAAAGGAGTTATCAACACCTTTGGCCAAGTGATTTT
Source organism: Thalpophila matura (assembly GCA_948465475.1). Lineage (NCBI taxonomy): Eukaryota > Metazoa > Arthropoda > Insecta > Lepidoptera > Noctuidae > Thalpophila > Thalpophila matura. The sequence goes on from CAOJZF010000457.1 coordinate 11,135, forward strand.
TCCTTTAATAAATCTTACATTTTTTGGATCATTTTTACAAACTTTGTTTAAAAACATTTTTTATATATTCTATTCAACTTTTTCCATTAATAAAAACATTTTTTGTGTCTTGGAGATGTGGGAACTTAGAATTACAAGGAGAATCTAACCTATAAAGTGGCTATTCAGGTAAGGCCATATAGTTTTTTCAAAGATTTGTTGGTGTGCCTATTCTTAAAATGAGAATTTGCAAATTGGTTGCCATCTTCTAGCTTGGTTTGGAAAACAAGTGGGACAAATTCTCTTAGAGAATTTTTCTGCAAATTGGGTACCAGGCGTATCTTTTTATAGAAAAGCTGTTCCTTTTCATGCCTTGGTAGGAGAGAACTCCTACCGCATCTCAAAGTTTGAGTTGCTGGAGTATCACAGAATATATGAGCTTCTTGTAGATTAAAAAGGAGGTGGATCTTATCCAAAGAGGAAATATTGGCGGCCTTGTAAAATTCTATGCATTCCTTGAGATAAAAGAGGTGTCAAACAGCCTCACTATGGTAATCTGCAAAGAGCGTCAAACAATTTGGTTTGCAATTTGGAACAGGAATACCTTTGAAAAAGTGAGCCTCAAATCCAAAATTTTTGAATAGGATGGAAATCGCTTCCTCCACCTGTTTTTTGTATTCCAACATAGGACTGGAGAATTTGTCAAGATCCAATTTGATTAACACTATCTCATCTGAGAATAAAAGAAATTCAGACTGCCAATCTTATCTAAACATCTAAAATAAGTCTATCTTTTAAGTCCAGAAAAAAATCAATAGAATTTTTTATCCCTCAACAATTTTGCAGAAGAGGATATACAGGAGACAGACTTGAATAGAGGGGAGATATCCTAAAGAACGTCTTCCAAACTTAGAGGAGAATTGAAAATAATCCTTAATATAAGATAGTGCAGATTCTAGGTTGACAAGAACTTTATTGGAAACACAATAAAGAAATTTGCAATTTGGTATAGAAAAGGAGTTCTGTCATGGCAATTTCCATATCTTGGAAGAGAATCAAGATCATGTTGATCTTCAGAGAGGGCCAACAAACATAAACTAGATGAAATCGCAGGGCTAAGCCAGAAGGAGGATTCAAGCAATTCCAAGGAAAATTCCCTGGCAAGATCAAAAGTGTGAGAATTTTGTACTGGTTTAAGATATTTCCATACATACCCTCATAGTCATAAGAACCCGCTGGAAGAGATTCCTAGCCATGAGCGCCAGTGTGGAGAATTTGGGGTTGACAAGCTTGGAGGTAAAGCTTACCAAATAACTCCAGGTTCCTATGACACTGAGGGCAGATAAGACATGTATGGAAAGGTATGATTGAGAAGTCAATCAGGAGAGAATTTAGGCTAAAAGGCAGATGCAGGGTGAGAAAGTACCTAGGGACACAATTATCAAGGTTCTAAAGGTAAGAGAATGACCTAAGGAAAGATTTCTAGGACCCTGAGATTTATGGGGTTGGACTCTCAGGTATTTTTATAGAAAAGAAACAGTCCCAGAAAAGGGAGAGGAGGTCTTGCAATAAGAACCAAGGGTTCTGAGGATCCTAGGGCTGGATTCTAAGGGGAGGGATTATTGACATTGGATAATAGGGTAGTCAACAGATAATGTCTTGTAGGAAGGTATTGGGTAAGAGACGCACTACTACCAATCTATAGGGGCCAGAGAAGATGAATCAATCAGAGGGATAGAGGAGAAGCCATGGGGAGATAATTGCAAATCAGTAGTGATCCAATTATCTAGGTGAATGGGCAAAGACACACTTTCCAGTTAAAAAGAGAGAATACTAAAGGAGATAAAGTGTGATATTAACAAAATAAAGAAGAATAAAATATTTATTTAGAGAATCAAGGATTGGATGAGGATCTAAAGGCAGAAACACAGAACTCACACTGGTAAGATTATTCCTACAAACCAGAGGAATACAATAAGCGTTATTTAGACTTAGTTTCAATGATGATATAGGAGGAAGAAATTGGAACCTTATATAGTCTAGATTCACCAGCTAGGGAGCTTGGAAGTGTCAGAGGCAGTCAGAGGACTAGGAATGAGGAAAATTTGCTGCTTGAAGAATATTCCCATATAATTGCTAAGGTAAGACAAACCTAAGATAGGAATCAAGTAGAGAATCTGTAAAGAGAATTCAAGGGAGAATTCTCCAGAGAATCTAAAGGTGATGCTACTGTATTTAGTCCAGAAGGATTCATAGAGAATCCAATATTGTGAAGATTGGCAAGAATTTAAGAGAATTGGCTCAAGATGAGCAATTTTTCTTAAAATCTTTGTAAAGCAAGGAGAATCTGGGAACACTGTTAATTGAAGCTTACCTGTATATGATTAGAGGATTCTGTGTGATCTATCTTTAAGACAGAGGAAATTAACAAGGGGCCATTCTCCCACAAAATTTTTGAATAAAAAAATGCCAATTTTACTTTTATGGAAAAGAGTTTAAGGCCTCAATAGACCAAAAGTCCCTCATTTTTTAAGAAACATGTACATGTCTCATGTATCCAAGGCCAGTGGCTCAAAACAACTTATTTATTAAATAGAATGGTAATTTACAGGCCCAGCAAACAACTAGTAAAAGCTAAAGCTTTCTCAAGACTGTAAAGCTAAAACCAATAAGCAATCAAGGGGCTAGACCCAATTGGACTAAATCTATCCCAAGAAGGATCAATGAAAAGTTACCGCCAGGCACATTGCCTCATAAAATAAACAAAGTTGTCAAGATCTGTTGCCTTTTGTCAAGCATAAAACATGTTATATACTATTTTATGAAATAAAAATCTTTATTGTATATTGCAACCCATTGACAGGTTGACAACATTCTCAAAAGCCATCAGAAGATTGGCCACACCAAAGCTTTGTATGTTTATCAGATACATAAGGCACAAATGCTATTGGCATGATATATCTTGAGTGACATTGCCAAGGTGCTAAAACATTGTTATTTATGTAAGAAATATCAAAGGAGTCTAACCACTTAGGATTTTATTGTACCCCAACCACTTTATAGGCCCTTTAAAGCCTGTTAATTGAACACTATAGGTCTAATGACAACTTGTGGGTAGGTCCCTTTGGGTTTTTCCCACTCCTAGGGGAGTGTGTTGGCCCTGAGAGGTGTCATCTTGATGACAAGAGCTAGTTGCTCAACAATTCATCCAAATCTTAAAAAGCAGTTACAATTTTGACGTTGCAAATGGTAGGCATTGCGGCCAAAAAGGTATATAAGATTGGAGTTGCAGATACTGGTTGTTTTGTTGTCATTTTGGACCGGTCCAAGCGTCTATAGGGAATTATTGTTGGCGGAACTCTATAGGGCGTTGTAGTCAAAGAAAATTAGGCAGTCACAATTACAAAGTTACCTGAAGTGGTGAATGTGGGAATGGTTGACTGCTAAGTTGTCTCAGCATTGAGATTGGCACTAAGGGAGTTATCAGGTAGTAGATTTGTGCTATTAACAAGAATCTAATGGGAAGTGGTTGACTGTTAAGTCATCTCAGTATTGAGATTGGCACTACAAGAGCTATCAGGTAGTAGATTTGAGCTATTAACAAGAATATAAGTACAATAGTCTAAATATTATTATCTTACTAAAGAGGAGAATTAAAAGTATAATAAAAGTGTAAAATTAGTTTAAAGTCTGTTTATTATCTTTCAAGCTTGCCTTGTTATATAGCTTGCATGCATAGTTATTCTCTAGGTGTTAACATCTCTTAAATACAAGCTGGTCCCTAGATAACTGGGGTACTAAGCACGTTGTCAGCTTGACAAGGGCATTGACTAGGATGTCAACAAGGGCGTCAACTAGGACATCAACGGGGTGTCAACTAGGATGTTGACAAGGGCATCAACTAGGACATCAACAAGGGCGTCAACTAGGACATCAACAAGAGTGTTGACAAGGGCATTGACTAGGACGTTGACTACACAATAAGGCAAGACAAGGCCAACTTATTATTTAGTACTAGTCCTTGAAAACCTCAATGATTATTATTGGTCAAGAAATTCACAAAGAAGATCTTTATGGACAAAGAGGAAAACATAAGGGAACAAGTCTAATTCATCAAATCCTCACAGTTCCCAAGACCTACATTATCACCACAACTGACTATGCTACCCACTGGCTAATAGCTCAAGCTTTCAAGAAACACACTGGGGCCAATGTAAGAAGATTCAGTAATTGGAAGATTATCTCTTTTTTTTAGGGCCCAAGATATCCTGATCTCTGATGAGGGATTCAACTTATTAGCAAAACCATTGAATCCAACATTAAAACTCACCACACTACCCAGTAATTCACAATACCTTATGACATGTAGTTTGGTGGTTATGTGGAGAAGCTTAATGGTTCCATTAATTAGAATCATCACTAAAATATTCACTAACAAGCCTACTGATTGAGCCAAACATCTTCTGTTAGCTCTGTCTGTCTGTAATCCTCAAAAAAAATTGGTACCAATCTATCCCCATATAGATTTTGTCTTTGGGAAGAAACCTCACCATATTTATAAATATGATGACGTATCACCCAAAATTCCCACAATGATTCCAGGCCAAAATTCCCAGGTTATGAAACTTAATTGGGCACAACCATGTTGAAAGAAATGTAAAAAATCCTGGAGATCCCAGCACCCCTCTGAGACCTTTTTAACTAGATGATAAGTTATAGGTACTCAACTATAATAGAAGTACATTATAACCCAAGTAAAAGAGACTCTTTGTAATCTTTAACTTCAACCAATAATCTAATGCCTAAAAGATACTGGTTTTCCAATCACCTCACAAGATT
>CAOJZF010000458.1:0-16605 GCA_948465475.1 Thalpophila matura
AGATCTAGTAAGCTTCCTTATCATTTTTAATTAGTTTATGTTCACTTAGTCTCAACTATATGTTTCTAATTAATAATCTATAGTTCAAATAACAAATATCACTAAGGACAAAGCTATAAGTATTTTGTAGAATATTCAAGGCGTGACCATATTGAAATCTATGATTTTAAACTTTATCTAGGAAAATCTATTTCCTGAAAACCTTTGTGCTTAATTCAACCAAAAATTAATTGTAAACTCAATTAGGATCTATTATTTTTTATATCTTAAAAGTGACAAACTTGATTTTTATTCTCAGTTTTGCTGCAACTAATTTTGATACTAAAGTTCACTAGTATATAATATGTGTTTTAATTTTGTAAGCTTAGTAGATATTAATAATCTAAGGCTTCTCCACAAACTTGTATTTTATCAAAATAAATCAATATGTGAATTTTGAGTTGTAAGGTCTTATGTATCTGTAATAGATTATTAATTTTTAGGCCTTGCGCTTAATTAAATGAACTGCATCATAATAAAACATATTATATTTTTCCACAACCAATTTTAAAAGTGGTCATAACAAATTTTATTTGAAAAATACATGGAAAACTTTTAGACTGACATGGTGTTTTTATTCTTTTTTTCTCTTGATAAAGATTAACAATATTTCTCAGTTTATTATAAAACTTATACTTTTCTTACTGTTTTTAAATAATATGACTAAGTCAAATTATTCTAGAACACACTTTTCAACCCCTAGAGATTTGAAAGCTCAGAAGAGAGCTATAGAGGCACCATAAATACTGAAAATAAAAATAAATAAACAAAAAACCCCTAAAAGAAACTAAAACAAAGACCCTGTCCCCTTCCCCTTCATCTTTCAACTGCTCTCCCCCCTCTTCTCTTTACACTCTATCTCAAAATGCAGTCCTTCTTCCCAATGAAATAGTTGGAGATGGCAACAACTCCAATGCATGTTCTATCTTGACTCATAACAGCTTTGTAGAGTTTCAGAGGGATGAAGTTAGTTCTGAAGCAGAAGTTTTGAGTGATTTGTTATTCAAAAATCTTAATGAGTATACTATACTTACTGACTCTTCTACACAAACTCTATCAATCTCTTTAAAACCTTTTCAAAAAAGAAAAAAAAAATAACTCAGGAAATTAGAAAAAGAAAAAATAATGCTTCTCTTTGTACATCCTGTAAGGAATACTTTGACTGCACCAAACTTAACTAAATTTGATGATGAATTTAAACCTCCAGCTATTCTCCCCCCTTCTTTTCCAATTATGTCTTGTAATTATCTGCTGCTTGTTACCATGAAGGATACATATTTAAATGTGAAGATGTTTTTGAAAGACAGACCAGTGCATTATTTTTGTTGTGAAACCAATCACTGCAAGGCCAGAATCAAGACAAAGGGGTTTGAAGAAGTGATTAGACCAGTCAAAGTTGAATATATCAATTGTAAAGAACCAACAGATGTTTTTATAGACTCCCTGAATGGTTTTTGATGCATTAAACCACAGTTAAGTCTGCAATCCCAAACCAAGAAGTGGTGAGCAATTCTCTCCTTTGCCTTTCTACTAGGCAGGTTAACCGTGCAAGTGAAATCCCTGTCCTTAAAAAGTTTGTTGCAGACTACAAACGTGAAAATCTGGATATTGACCTAAGTGCCAAAGTCATTGAAGACCTGGTACTTACTGAAGAACAACAGGTTACTTGAGATAACACAACGAATTTCCTTTTAATTGGTTCTAGCATTGGAACTTTTAACTGCACAATTTGCTGGTCAACCCAAGATGATTTGGAACGGCTTCTAGACTAAAAACAGTGGCTTAAAGAGGCTACCTTCTCTTCCTGTCCAAAGTTTCTTCAACAACTTTGGGTTATTCACGGTCAGTTTGCTGATAAAGTTCTCCCCATGGTGTACTGCCTGATGTCTGGTGCAACCCAACAACACTACCAGTTAATATTGGAAAAAATCAAAGAGAGACTCAACATTATTCAGGCAGGTTGAGTTGTTAGATCCTCAAGAAAGGACAGTGGTAATCTGTCAATAAGTAGCATCTCACAGCAAAGTCTTTCACAACAAGATAAATTTTACACCTATAAACTCTGGTTAAAGGTTGACTTTGAGAAGGCACAGGCAAATGCCTTTATTGCTGTATTCCATTTAGAGCCTCAAGGTTGCTTTTTCATTTCTGGTAAGCCTTGACAAGAGGATTGCAGCAGAATAAGAAATTAGCTGCTTTTGTACGTTCTTATTTTACATTTAAAGCAGAGCACAAAATGAAGTGCTTCTCTGCGTTAGCTCTTATTAAACCTTGGTCTGTAAGTAATGCCCTTAAAAATTTTCTAGCTAATCCGTACATGCAGGAACATTGCAAAGTCTTTTCTGATTTTGTTAGATATATTCAAAGGCAGTGGTCTGGTGAAGTCATTAACAGTAGATGGGGCCCACCCATCAAAAAGATTGAATGGAACCAGTGGGATGCTATTGATAACAAATTTCTTTGAACCACTTCATCTATAGAGTCTTGGAATAAAAAGTTTGCAGATCTAGTTGCAGGAAGTCATCCCCAATTCAATATAATAGTCAACAAAATCAAGGTAGAGCAATATACATGTGAGGTGGAGTATGCAAAGTATTGTCTTAGTCAATCTGGATTCAAGAAGAATGTAAAAGCTGCAGCAAAATATGTACTCATCTCTAATTGAGTTAAACATTCTTACAAAGGACCTGAAAAAACACAGGATCAATTAGATGCTCTTGCAAATCTTCTTTAATGTTAGATAGATTTCTATTTGGTATATCTTTTCTTTACCATGTTAGTTTTTTTGTTGTTTAATCACACTAATTTCTTATATGTTGAAAAACCACACCAGGTCTATGAAGACCATTTAGAAAAGTTTCCAATTGGTGAAGTGTAAACCTCCCTCTGGAGGTCCTATAAACCTCCCACCAATTAAATTTGTTTAGAAAAATTTCATCTTATATATTAAGCATCTTATCCGTTCTTAATGCACTTTAGTAAAAATTAAAAAACCACACCCAGTCTATGACAACCATTTAAAAAACTCCCACTGGATGTGGTGTGAACCTCCCACCAGAGGTCCTATAAACCTCATGATAATTGAATTTATTTTATAAAATTTTATCTTAAATAATTATGTATCATGCTTGTTCTTTATGCATTTTAGTATAAGTTAAAAAAATTACACCCAGTCTATGACAACCATAAAAGCTCCCACTGGATGCGGTATAAACCTCCTGCAGAGGTCCTATAGACCTCCTGCAAATTAAGTTTATTTTAAAAAATTCACCCTAAATAATAATGCATCATGCCCATTCTAATGCAGATAAAATAAATAAATAGATAAAATCACACCTGGTCTATGACAACCTTTTATAAATCTCCTGCTGGGTGCAGTCTTAACCTCCTGCTAATTAGATTTAAATAAAAAATATACTAAATAAAAAGTATTATGCCCGTTCTTTATTCAAATAAAAAGATAGACAATAAATCCACAACCAGTCTATTTAGACCATTTGCAAAGCTCCTGCTGAGTGCATTATAAACCTCCTGCTGGAGGTCCTATATATCTCCTGCGGAGGGATTAGGCACCTGTGGATGTCACATGCAAATATTGTTTAATACTATCAAACTGAAATTCATCATTTTTTATAAAATAAATTCCACAATAATTTACCAAAAAACGCGGTTTTATATTAATTCCAATTTTAAAAACTTGATGATTAATTTAAACTTGATCTGGCAACCAATAAATACACATTATATTAAAAGACAAAAATATAAAAAAAACTTATTTTACAAAAAGAAAAAAATATGAACAACTACTTTAAAACTCTTATTGATTGTTATCTTGAGTTTGAGGCTAGAATGCAAGCCTTTACTAGAGATCTCCAGGAAGCTCAGGAGTACATAAAGGATGACACCAATCAAGATACTCCTATATATAAGGAGTATATGGATCTCATGGTGGAAGAGCGCAAAATCATCATCAAACCCAGGCAAAAACTCTTGGGTACCTCTCTTTTGACCTTACTGGTTCTAATGACAGTTGGATATCCTTTCCTACTGGCAACTTGTCTAAGCGCCCCTTCCCAAGTGACTCCCAGGGCACTGATCCACACAACAAGAAAAAACGTGAAGTTACTCCCTCCATTCATGCAATCCAGGGAGAAGCTATGGATCAAGGCCAGGAGTCTGAAAGCTCATTGGATGATGATAAACCTGAGACAAGTACTGAGACCTCCCTTGTGGTATCTGGTGGGGACCCTCACTAAGTTTCTGAAAATTTTCAACAGATAGTCCTTAACTATGGTTTTATAAAGAAGTTACAAGGTAGTTGCAAGATCACTGTAAATGACTTTGATTCTAGTCAGGCTGTTCTTAACCCGGCCATGGAAATTGCAGCCGCTGATAGGCCCTCTTTGGTTCACAAAAATATGTTCTAAGTTGACCCTAAAAAATTACACAAGGCACTTTGACAGTTTCCGTACATCTTGTGTAGATTATTTAGAGAAGCTGAGCAAAAGTATTTGCAGACATGCTTATTACAATCTCCTATCCCCACAAACCAGATCTCTAGATAATTAGGCTACAAGCCAGTAGTGGAAGAGGAGTGTTCTATTGCAGTGCACTATGCAAAAGCTGGGTTAGACCTCTATCTCAGATGATCCAATCTTGGAACCTCTATCTTGGATATGTTACAACATATAGGTTCCAATATTAAAATATAGATTGAACATTTTTATTAACTACATTGAAAGTTAACTGTTTTTTTTTACTTAAAAGTTATAAACCAAATATTGGATTATGTACCTCAAAACTAGAATCTCAAAATCATTTAATGTGCACACTTAAAATTTTTAGTTGATTAAGAGCATTTCAATATTAAAACTTATATTAACAAATTTGAATTTCCAAATCTTGGAAACTAAATCTTGTTTAGTTAAAAATCGGATTTAATTTACAACAAGCTAGTAATCATTAACAACAACCAAAAAAGTAAAATTTACTAAATTATTTTAATTGAGCTGATTAAAACTTTTTTTTTAGATAAAATAATTGAGGATTAATTATTAATCAAAAGGATGGAAAATTGTTTATTCTGTTAAACTGGGTAATTTATTCTGGGCCTAAAATGATTTTTACAAATTGATAAACTAAACATGGCTAACTCCAAGCTAATAGTAAATGGGTTTAACTAATTAGGATGACACAATCTCGTAAAACCAAATCTTGGATTTTGATTATTAGATGTGTAAAAATACAATTTGTTACTAAGTTGCTAGGCTTAATTACAGCGTCAAGTATATAATCAACCTATTCCCGCATCTTGGATACCTGTATCTCAAAAAATAAATTGAATAAAGAAGTCATTAATAACAGCAACTTTAACACCTTTTTAAATACTAAACAAAATATGTAAGTGAGCCTTGTGTCGATTAGAGACTCCCCTTTAATTTTTTTTCTCTTTTCAACGCCACCCTAAACAATGCTTTAGCTTAAGTATACATTGTTTTACGGTTTACTGGTTTTTCTTAGTTTTTACTTACAACTTGGGGTGTCCGTCAGGGTTTAGGCAACTACACACTATTAAAACATAGTGTTTTTAGGGTACTAAATCTTGTTTACCTGTATCTTGGATTTGGGGGGGGGGGTATAGTATTGTGTGAAATATAGTTTATATAGTGTTTTTGGGTATATTTCCCTCAATAATCCTTCTTTTTATTTAATTTAATATCAAAATAATCTTTTTACATAAAACCTATTAATCATTTAATCATTTTCTAGAAAATGCCTCCTAAAAGATCTCAGACCAAAAACACTGGTAGCAAGGCAAATTCTAAGGCTTCTACCTCCCAACCACCCTCTAAGAAGGCCAAGGGACCTACTCCCAAGATAGTTGAAAAAAGACTGTTGCCCCTGAGCATGCTGCTGAGGGGCACAACACTGACTCAGATAGTATTGCTGAGGCAAGTGGTGATGACATAGGACATGTCTCTGATATCACTGACCACTCCTTTGGCTACTCTGAGTACTCAGATAAAGACTTCCCTGGAGAGACAGACTTGGAGAAAAAGGCAAGACTTGTCAATAAGAAAAAAGTCAGAGAAGCCAAGGCTACAAAGCAGTCTGCCCCCCCTCTATCTTTAAATAGTAAGTTTTTTTAAGCAAAGTTAAATATTGACTAACAATAAATTTTAGAAAATATTTTAAAAGAAAAGCTCCCTGAAATTCCTTTACATAATAGTAGTTCAGATAGTGAGGCTGATGAGAAAGGAAATCCTCCTTCATCCTCTTCAAAAAAGACCAAGAGGCCTTCTCTTTGGGATCCCCTCAAGGTCCAAAACGTCTTTAATATGAATGGAAAATTCATGTTCCCTGCCCCCCTAGGCACTGATTTCCTAATGATGAGTAAAAAAGCAAATGCTAGCTTCTATTATGACGGGTTTGCCTACACCTGTGAGGATGCTACCCAGGACCTGGTTTACCAACAATGGAGATGCAATTCTCCTAAGTGCCCTGCCCAGATCACTACCTCTGGGTTTGAACAATTTGAAAAGGAGAAGCCTGATGCCCCCCACAACCACAGTGAGCCAGAGGATGTCTTCTCCCATATGTTAAAGTGGTACCTGATCCAAACCCAGGCCAGCAATAAACATTGTGACCCCTCAGAGACAGTTACAATTGCTCTATCACACTTAGAACCAGACCAGGTCCTTAAGGTTGCTACCCTTAAGCAGCTTGGCCAGTTTGTCTCCAAGCTAAACAACAAAGTGTAAAACCTGGGCAAGAGTGCCAAGAAGCTTGAAGATCTTACATTGACTGAAGATCAAAAAAGAACCATTAAAGGCCTGCCCTTCCTCCTGTTTGAGGACCCCATTAGAGCCAAGGGAAGATCCATCTGCTTTGCAACTAGGGAGAACCTAGAATGTCTTTCCAAATGTGATCTATGGCTAGCAGACAGTACCTTCTCAACTGTATCCCCTATGTTCAAGCAGCTCTGGGTGATCTTTGGCAAGTTCAAGGAGACAGTTATCCCTATGGCCTATGTCTTGATGGCCAGTCAACATACAAGTGCATATACCTCTGTCTTGCCGAAGATTAGGGAAAAAATGGACCAAACCTGGGCTGACCAAGAGGCAGATACACCAACCAGCAAGAGGATCTACAACAAGTCCACCAAGGGGATAAAAACCATCCAGGCTGTCAAGAGCCCAAAGAAGGCCACCACTTCTAGCGCCAAAGACCCTGTAGATTCTGGGTACAATTTTGAGCTCCTTGTGGACTTTGAAGCAGCTCAAGCCCAGGCCTTCCAGACTGTCTTCAATGTTGCCCCAGTTGGCTGCTTCTTCCACTTCCGGCAGGCTCTCAACAAAAAAAAGAAAAGATTCAAGTCTATGAACAACTTTATTCTGGCTGACTCTTCCTTTGTAGCTAAGAAACACTTTGTCTGCTTTGCTGCCTTGGCCTTGATTGCCCCCCGGAGACTCTTGGTGGTCTACAAAGCATTCAAGGAGTCCCCATACATGGTCCAACACAATGACCTGTTTAAGGACTTCATTGAATACTTTGAAAACCAATGGATTGGTAAGGTCAAAGACTGCCATGGCTGGACTGTCAACAAGGTCAAATGGAATGTCTACCCCCAGGTCAAAGAGGGACTCATGAAGACCACCTGCTCAGTTGAGTCTTGGAATTCCCACTTCCAGAATTTTGTTTCTGGAAAGAATCCTCCTATCAATGGGCTCATCAAGAAACTCCAGAACCAGCAGAAGCTCAGTGAACTCCAGTTTAATGAAGAACAAGGACACCAGAAACAGAAGAACCAGAATCAGATGTCCATTGCAAGAGCCTCTAGAGCCAGAGAAGCCCTCAGTATCCCCATCAAGGAAGGTGCAGAATATGAGCACCTACTCAATATTGCTAGTGCCTTGATTTAATAAAGTTTTTTTTCTTATTTTCTTTTTTGTTTTTTTTTCTTAATATTTTAATTTTTTAGAGAGTAGAATTATAAATAAACACTCTAATATATAACTTAAGAGATAACTTATTGTGATAAATTAACTATTTTACTCTGTAAAAGATCTTTTTGGGCTTTTTTATAATCTATTATGTACAACAGTGGTAATTCTCAAGGTGCAAATTAAAAGCTAAGTAATAAATAGTATAGAAATAAAACTCAATTTTTACTAATTTTCTACTAATATAAAAAGCAAATAAATACTAGAAATGGAATCCTTGTGAAATTCTGAACCAGAAAGTATTTTAAAATTTTAAACAATATTAATTTTTGAAAAATTTGTTGTTAACTTTTTTTCAAGGGGGGTTTCCTAAATACAGGTTGCAAGATTCGGGTTCCGAGATAAGGGCAAAACATATATGATCCGAGATTGGGGTTTTCCAAGATTGGGGTCTCCAGAATAAAGGTTTTGAGATTTGGTTTCTGGAATAAAGGTTTGACCCCAAAAGCTCCCTGTAACCCTACTAAATTTCCCCCAAATATGAATTTGATGATTGACTTCCTGAGAGATGCAAGCAATGGGTATGCAGAATACCATGATGCCAATAAGCTGAAAAAATCTAGCCTAAAATTTTATAACAAGATGCAATTTCCTACTGCAATGACTAATATTACAAATTATTGGGGAACTATATGGTTGATGGAGATGCGTTTAAAATTGCAAAACTCTTAATGTATGAGTGTATTGCTGTCTGGTCACATTAGAAACTCATTAACCTTCCTTAGAATACCACAAATTGAACAAAGAAGATATCAAGATCAAACTGCAACAGTGCTATAAGGATTTCATCACATGTGATTCTAGTAATCAAATCTTTCACCTTAATTACTTGGCTATGCTTGAGTCAAAAATTCTGATCCATATTGGGTCAAGCATGACATCTAAGGCAGCTCTCAAGATATTTGAGAAATGTGCAAGAAGATATTGGAGGGTCTTTTTCCAAAGATAGCCAATATATATATAACTCTACTACAAACATTTTGTGAAATGCAGTTTTAGTTGCTGAGGTTTACACTCCATTTTTTGCAGCAGAACAATTCCTCAAGTGTGATGCTTTGTTAAGTCTTCCTGTAGCAAGCTTGATGTCACATTTTGATAAAGACCAAATGATTTCTTTTGCAGTAGCTGCTACAATTACCCACCACTATTCTAAGCATATATGGGCCCAGGAAAAGTAAATTTTATGTTTCAAATAAATGCCTTGTTTTCATTTTTCTTTTTTTATAATTTCTATCTTATGTCTTAAAAATTTCTATGTTTAAATTTTTGAATACAAATGATAGATAGGAGTAATTTAAAAATTGAGTTTAGTAAAATTTGGCCAACACTTGTACTTATAGTTAAGAACTCATTTTCATAGTTGGTTGGTGGTCAGTTTTACTTAGGGCATACTCAAATTAAAGCAAGCCTTTATAATTCTATATTTATATTACTATTATTAAGAAATAAAACAAATTGATGTTCATATTGTGTTTAAAAAAGGGTATTTTATCTTATTGGTTTGTGCCTAAATGGATGTTGCAACAACCAAAATAATTTAAGTGAAGGGTTTGATCCTGCCACCCTTTTCTGAGTTTGCTACTGTTTTTATAGTATACAAAATTCTACAATATCTATGTTTACAAGTAAATAATTTTAGGTTTTAAAGAGATTAACAATTAAAATTAGATAATAAAGTTAATACCAATATTATATTTATTTTCATAAGGATATAAATCTTGACTAGCCAGTTGTTTATTTGCCAATGACTACATGGGCTATCTTAAGTTTGAAGCTATAAAAGAATGCATTTGAATTACTTTTAGCACATACAACAAAGGGTTTAGATTACATATGTTATTTTTAAGGTAAACTAAAGTTAATTCTTATAATACCATTTTTCTAGATTAATAATCTTATATTGATATAGAGTAAAGAGTTTTCTGTTCAACAATATTTAATTATAATTTTATTTGTTAATTATGATAAAATTATAACAAAACAATCTGTATAAAACCTAGTAGCTATAAGAAGATTTTTTTTGAATATCTATAAAAATTTATGACAAGAGTGTAAGAAGAGTGAGAAAGAAAAACCAGCACATAACCACTATGATTCATGCAAAGACATAGTCCTAAATTTACAATACAATTTTTTTAGAAAAACACTGGTCTTGTCTAACAGTGTTATTAAAACACAATATATGTAGGCTAAAAATGTGTAAGGAATTTATATAAAAATAGGTCTTATCTCCTTTTGTTACTGATTGAAATACAATTTCTATTCAAGAAATGAACTCTGGCCACTTTTTATATATAATTATTGTCACCGTCATACTAGGTTTTTGTCATGACAGGTTTTGCTGTCTTACCCGGATTTCCAGTTTGGATCCATCTTCCAAATCCAACCTTCATCAACTGATTTAATCTTTTTTTAACCACAAGTTTTTTTGACCCTTTCTATCCTATTAAATATACCCTAGACCCATATAACCCTAGTTTTTTTTCTCTGTCCCTATTTTCTTTTCTTTTTTTTTGGCCAAAGTTTTAGAGTCTTTTATCATGTGTTTTATGTTTTCTTTCACAAATTCTTCAGTTTTTGGCTATTTCCAAAGGGTCAAAAATACCACTCTGACCCAAAGCCGGGAATCAAACCTGCAACCAAGGTAACCAGTTCCAGCTTGCGCTGTTACCAGTATGCCACCAAGGCTGAAACACAAACAGGAAAACTAAAGAATACCAACTTAATTAACAAAATAAATTACAACTCATTAGAATGTCTATATGGTTTCTTTATTTACTTTTTACTGAGCAAAAATTGAATAAGATAACAAAAAAAAAAGTTTTATAAGAAGATCACTTTTTTTGCTTTATTTCTATGCCTTCTAAAGCATTAAGATAAAAATTGGATATCCAGGCCAGAAGGAAAAAGCTATACAGCTGGTGGGGAATGAAGGCATCTAAGTAGTCAACCACTGGGAGGTTTATCTTCCAGTCTACTCTCAGTATACGTTCAGGCGCCAAACGGAACCCATAAACACCAGCCAATATAATTGCATTGACTAGTATATTCTCTTTACTACCAAATTCTGTGATTATTTCGTGATTATAGGCTTTTAGAGCATCAATAGCTTTACAAGATGCACTCAATTTATTACTTATGCTCTATTTTGTAGGTTGTGACCTTAAATCTAACAAGATAGTGAGACCCATACTTACTAAGTAACAGACTCAAACATTCCAATTGACTGCCGGAATATAAGAAAATGCCTTAAATTGTTCCTCTAATCTTCTAGGGAATCTCTAAGATGCTTTGAATTGGATGGGAGTATATGGTTCAACGTGACCATCTGTTGATCAAGTTGCAGCTAAGTCTGGAATTAGAGCTCTAACAACCGGAACAATGTCAGCAGTATTATTATATCTTGTAAAATGAGTGTTGAATGTTTCATTCATATAGACTAAGGCATACCCATTATTTACAGGTAGCTTTGTATGTTTGATTAAATCCAAAAGCCTGGTATGGTTATTGATGTTTGCTGCTTTGCAATTTGCTTCAATAAACTCTATTAGGGAGGCCGGTCTTACTGCCAACAGCTTACCAACTTGCTCTTGAGCGTTAGTGACTGCCAAAGCTTGCCAGTCTGACTTTGTCTTGGGTACAGTGGTCAACCACTCCGCAAAAGACATGTGGCGGTACTTGTTTATAGCGGTTTGCCATATTTCTATTTCTTCAGGAGTTAAAATACTTGATTTGGTTATATTATCAATTATTGGTATGAGTTGGTCCTTTTCTGAGATATTATATACCATTTTATTAGCATCAACAATACCTGCATTCTCAGGATCTAATAAATTTAATTGGCTTTATTTATAATAAAAAACTATTACCTTCTATAACCAATCCCTTGATTATAATGTCATAACTTTACAAGCTGTTTAATGCAACTGCACATTCATCTTCAAATCTTATAGTATTATTGCAAATCTCTGCCAATTCCTGAGCTACTTTAGTGTCTTCAGGTTCTTCAACCTCTTTTTCAGTATCCGCTGTAGAGGCGGAATCAGAAGATCTGAGACACCTAGGTTCACTTATATGGTCAGCAAAACGGACCCTTTTTAATGGAGGAGCTATTCCAACCTCATCACCACACTGTTCATCCAGGGTGTTAGCCTTTTCTTGTGAGGAATGCACCTATTTTTCACAATTGGGAGCCAATTTTTCTACAATTGATTCTTCTAGGATTTTTGAGAACCAACCTCGTCTATAACAGCTTCTTCTATGTTATCCTCCCCAAGTTTTTTGATGAAACCATTGAAGTCGTTATTGTCCTCAATTATAAGGACTTCTTTGCCATTCTTTTTAATGAGTTTATATCCCCACCCAATTGTTTTGGCAAGGGCCTTCCAGGGAGAAGAAAGAAGCTGCCTGTCTTCTTCAGACAACTTATTGTATTGATTTTTAAGAGTTTTTGCCTCAGCCTTTGATTTTGGCTCAGCAAGTCTGATTTTACCTTGCTTTATCTTAGCCATGGCTTTAGCCATAGTAGCTAAAGCTTTGCGGTACTTGTGGCATGCTTGTTCCATTTTAGTATTCATTTTTTTAGATTTTTGTCTGATTGAATTTCTTAAAAAATTTTAACAAAATTCTGATAATGACATGTATATTTTGTTCTTTTGATTGAACAAAGTGCTAGTAGATACTCAGTTTAATTGAATATAACGCCTTTAAAATTAAATCTCAACTGAATCTGATTTAATTTAAAGTTTAATTCAATTTCATGAGTTTGACTGATTGACCAAATTTTCACAGGTTTATTATTACGGGGTTTGTCAGGTTTCCTGATGAACCCCGTAATAATAAACCTGTGAAAATTTGGTCATTAAGGCAAACTCATGAACATTATTTGTTTTAATTGGACAAAATCCAGGTAGATACTCAGTTTAATTGAATATAACGCCCTCAAAATCAAATCTCAACCAAATCTGATTTGATTTAAATTTTGGTTTGAGATTATAATTTGGTCAATCAGGCAAAATTATAATCTCAAACCAAAATTTAAATCAAATCAGATTTGGTTGAGATTTGATTTTGAGGGCGTTATATTCAATTAAACTGAGTATCTACCTGGATTTTGTCCAATTAAAAACAAATAATGTTCATGAGTTTGCCTTAATTATTAATCTTACACTCAATAGGAAAAAAAAACAATAGAGAGATTTTTTCCATAATGAATCCTAGCTAAAGTTTGGCACACAAACTTTTAGATGTTCATTTATGGGGGCCATTATGGATCATAGATAAAAGTCTATAATAGCCCCTTGATAGAACTCCATTAAGGAACCATAACCAAGGACCATCTAAGGACTATTATAGACTTTCCTTTATGATCCATAAAGGACCTCCATTAAGGAACCAAAACGGAGGCCAATAAAAGATCCTAATAAGAAACTACAATTTTTAGCCTAATAGAACTCTGTTAAGGAACCATAACGGAGGACCATCTAGGGACTATTATAGACTTTCCTCTATGATCCATAAAGGACCTCTGTTAAGGAACCATAACAGAGGCCAATAAAAGATCCTAATAAGAAACTACAATTTTTAACTTAATAGAACTCCGTTAACAAACCATAATGGAGGACCATCTAGGGACTATTATGACTTTCCTTTATGATCCATAAAGGACCTCCGTTAAGGAACCATTACAGAGGCCAATAAAAGATCCTAACAAGAAACTACAATTTTTAACTTAATAGAACTCCATTAAGGAACCATAACGGAGGTCCATCTAGGGACTATTATAGACTTTCCTTTATGATCCATAAAGGACCTCCGTTAAGAAACCATAATGGAGGCCAATAAAAGATCCTAACAAGAAACTACAATTTTTAACTTAATAGAAATCCATTAAGGAACCATATTGGAGGACCATCTAGGAACTATTGTAGACTTTCCTCTATGATACATAAAGGACCTCCGTTAAGGAACCATAACAAAGTTCAATAAAAGATCCTAACAAGAAACTACAATTTTTAACTTAATAGAAATCCATTAAGGAACCATATTGGAGGACCATCTAGGAACTATTGTAGACTTTCCTCTATGATACATAAAGGACCTCCATTAAGGAACCATAACAAAGTTCAATAAAAGATCCTAACAAGAAACTACAATTTTTAACTTAACAGAACTCCGTTAAGGAACCATAACAGAGGACCATCTAGAGACTATTATAGACTTTCCTCTATGATACATAAAGGACTGCCGTTAAGGAACCATTACGGAGGCCAATAAAAGATCCTAACAAGAAACTAAGATTTTTAACTTAATAGACCTCCGTTAAGGAACCATATTTGAAGTAAATTAAAGTGTATTTAAGGACGGGGACAATTTGACAGATCAGTTTAGGTTGTTCAGGTGGACCCTAGCGCTTGCTGACTGTTGAACAAATTTGATCCTTATATCTTCAACCAGGTTTAGGCGCGTTGGCCAATTTCAAGGATTGGATTTGGTACTGCAACACTAGAATACAAATAAAGTTTAATCAAAGTAATAGTGATGACAAGCTCAATTAATTGTAGTTTGAATACTATTGCAAAAATTAAGAGTGATTGTGCGCTAATAAATAAGATATTAGGCAAAGGAATTTTATCTAAAACTTTCATCTTTTATCAATTCTTTGAGTTTTATCATAAGAAAAATAATCAAAAAAATGAACCCTTCAACTTCCCAAGATGCTTCAGGTTCCAAAAGAGTTGAATATGCTGGATTGGAAAACTTCAACTTGAGAAGCGCGCTTGATCAATATTAAACCCAAGTTGATACTTTACTCACCACAATTGAGTCCATTGGAACTGTTAAAGAGATCCTCATAATGAAAAGAGGAGAGAATGAACAAGTGGATGGTCTTCAAGACCAGTTCTCAGCGCTTAGTGAACTAGATCAGGAACTGTTGGTTGCTCCTGTCCAGGGGGCACTTAAGATCATAAGTCCTCATCTACCCAGTTTTTCTCTTATTGATGGGGAGATAACTCAAGTGAAGTTCCTTGAAGAGGGTCTATCTCAAGTGGCCCCCCATGTCAAATATTGAAGACTCCCAAGCTTTAAGCAGTGGTTTTGAATCAGATGTCAAACACCAACAAAAGTCAAGGTCATCTGGAGTATCCTACCCGGTATCTGGGCCTAGAGCAACCTTGTTACTTTGTCCAGAAGGATCTAAAGACTATGGTGATCCTTTCCCAGAGCTAAGCTCTGTGTTACAGGTTGCAACAGAAAATTGTGTACCTAGTTTTCCTTTTTCTGAAGATGATTTGACTGAGCTTCCCAAATCCTCTGGAGCCATGTACATTCAAGCTTATGTTGGGGATCTTGAAGTTACCCCCAGTACTGAATACACCCAGGGACAACTAGCCCATTTCAATGCAAACATGATTGACCAACAACGCTGGCCTTCCTTGAATGAGTACGTCTCATCCTAAGAAGAAGGGGAAACTGAATGGGAAAAATTGTGTGTTGTCAATGGAACCAAACTCCTAGGTTTAATCCCAGAGGACGTCAAGAATGGGAATGTGATTGACTTTGTTTTGCTATGTAATTCAACCATGAAAACAGTTTAAGGTTCAGTTTGGGTTGATAAACTGAATAGTGAACCTTGTCACATCAAACTAGGTCACTGCAACACATTCTTTATGGATCAATTCTGTCATTTGGTAACGTTTTTCCCGGCTTGTTTGGAAAATGTCCGGAATGCCCAGATGATGCTACTGGAGGTTTCTCATTCCTGGGCTGGTTATAGAGATATGACACTATCTAAGCAATTCCATACTCTAGGTGGCCAGAAGCAGTCTCAGGTTTTCAAGTTCCTAATTAGCTTATTGGCTAGAGTCCCATCTAACTTTAGGAATGTACGGGTGTATATCCTTATCTCCTTGGGACAATTGATGCTTCAAATAATTGGCATGGCTAAATCTTGAAATTTGATATTCCATCATTTGGGAGTATTCCAATCTTGGTCGGACTAGATTACCAAACTGACTTTATTTATAGAAAGTCATGGTCCTAACCAGAACATAATCTTGAATGCTCTTATCTTTGCTGGTCTATATACACATGTGATGCCTCCCAAAAAGGTTCTTCTATAAGACTAGACTATGCAGACCCCAGTAGTTTGCTATGAAGCTGCATTTGACGCGGCCTATATGTTTCCTTATATGGTGGCTGCTTTAATTACATACACTTATATTGAAGAAATGGAAATTCATAAACAATAAATTATAGGTTTTGCCAATCTTATTTTTACTCTTTTTTTTAGTATATAGTTTTTATTTTTAGTAATTTTCAACTTTATATGCTTATATATGAAAATGCTCTGTTTTACAAGTTTACAAAATTACTTTCTTTTATTTCTTAGAGTATGTAATCACCGGAAACATTTTTTGGACATTAGATCCATTACCGGGGAACATAAAGAAATTGGTATTGTTGAAAACCTGATGTTAAATGCCACTGTACTGGCCGGGATTTACACACTTAGAAAATCCCCTGAGACAATCTTTGGTCATGACGTCTTTACTGTACTTCC
>CAOJZF010000459.1:0-18585 GCA_948465475.1 Thalpophila matura
GTCTACCTATGTTTATAAAATTATTTTTAACTTCAGTGTGAAGTCCAATCTGGTACTTGATAATTTGAGAGAGACCTGTCATACTATCTACAATGATTGTTGTACTTATATTTCTTCTTTTAGGAATGAACAGGTACTGTCTAAGGAACCAACAGAATAACCTATTGACAAAATAAGTGTGAGTCTCACAGATGTGTCTGATGGGAGGAATATATCTCTTCTGACAAGCCTTTCTTTCTTCATTTGTCTCAGTAAAGTCAACAAAATTGCTGACTGTTATCTTTATATGGCACCTAGTTCCCTCACATTTATTGTAATGTCTTTCCAGGTCCTTCCTCTTGTCCCTACAGTAGAAGATGTACCCATAATGATAGAATCCAGCTCCCCCTTGATCTAAACATGATGGGAACGTTGACATCTCAGACATCAGGAACAGCAAAGGTGCAGTATGGACCCATACAGCAGTTAAGGGCTTTTATAAGATTTGATACTGGAGTTTTCTTATTAGGGTAATCTCTCTGCTTGTACTTCTTTTTGATTACAATTATCTGCTCTTAATCTTCTGAAATAACCTCTTTCTCTTGGTTTCTTTCATTTTTCATGGATATATAGGTTGTTGGTTTCATCAACCCATTCATTTTTTACAAGGATTGGGGATTTGGGTCTTACTTCCTCTAATGAAAATGACAAAGAAGGATTATTATCAATAGATGGTTTTTGGGGAGTAGTGATTGTTGGTGAATGTGTGATGAAGATGAAATTTCAGATTGAGACAGGATTTGAAAATAGACAGAGGATTTTTGAAGAACCATATATCTGCGGATTGAAAACAACGTTTCTTTTATACTCTCTTTCTTGAGTAAATATCTGTTCTTCAGTGTCTTCATACAAATTCACATTGAAGTTTGCTTCATTCTTGTCAAGGTAAAAGAAGGTCTGGGACTCAATTTTGACTTTGTGTCTTATCCTATCTTTTTCTCTTCCCTCTTCTGGTTCAATTTCTTTGGATTTCTTTGTTGATGTATTGGATTCATTTTGAAATTGTTGCTTGTGTTTGAGGATATAAGCTTCTTTTATACTCCTGTCTGTTTCTTGAGATCTCCATTCAAGTAAATTAATCTTAACCTTATCCCTTATGGAAATTTCTTCAGCTCAGGTGCTGGTGAAGGGGAAGGGGGGCTCTGTTGGGTAGGAATAGGGACAGTATTGGTGAGTATGGATATAGTTTTGAACATAATTTTGGGATATATGGTTCAGGGGTTGTTTCAACAGGTGTAGAATATGGAGTAAATGTTTTTTGAATTGTAATTGTTTTGATCTTAAATTATTTTCTTATATGAAATTTATACATGATGCAAAATTGGATTGAAACTGTAAAGATGGTTAACAGAGAAATTTAAATGATAAGTTTTATATAGGCGCTGCATAAATTAAAGATATTGTTATTAAGTATGTTTGAGGTGTTTTAGGATGTTTGAAATATGGTACAGTGACATTTTGTAACCAGAATCTCAGATCCTGTCCGCTTATGAAATTGTAGTAGTATATACCAAAGAACTTTTTAAAAATATCCAATTAAATTAAGTCAAGTTGATAGAAAGCTCAAATTTTAGCGTAATGATACTTGCTATGCCCAATTTTTCCATTTGATTTTTCAAGTTTTTAAAAAAGGTTTTTGTATTATAATCACAACTATCAAAGGATAAATCACAAATCTTTCAATTCCTCTTTTAATATGTGCCTTATCTTGATACTTATGTTTCCATTTCTTGTTTAACTTGCACTGTCCCATGTGTTTTACCTTGGATTTTCGATTGCTTTTTTTTATCTAGTTCTGAATTTTGTTGAAATTTATCTTTATTATCAAAAAATGTAAAAACCAATCTATCAAGTTCAAATAGTAACATTAGTTTAACTATATATTTGATTCTTGCGCAATTGGCCATAGCACAGTAGACAGTCAATAATGATGATATTTAGGGAAATATAAATAAGTTTTATAGGGTCCTTAAAATCAAAAATAATTAAATTTTAAAGAGCTGATATATTTATATCTCAAATTTTTTATAGTTAAACTAATAAAGAAAATTGAATAGATAAGAAATAATACTAGATTCTATTAAGAAAAAATTTAAATTAGTATTAATATTTAAAAATAGTAGTGGCTATATATGTGATATTTTTATCTACATATCAATTGAGACTAGAAAAAAGATTTCTTTCAAAATTGCGCAAATTCTTCTCTGCAATTATCATTTAAAAATGACAATCTTTCAATAAGTTTTTAATTAATTTAATATAAAATTGATGTGCTAAGAATCAAGAAATAATAATTTCCATGCGCAATTGCCAATGTACAATTTGAAGTTTTTGCAGTTGCCAATGAGAAAAACACAAGAGTTAAACAATTAACTTAATAGTTAAATTAAAATTCTAGATATTAAAAATCAGGATGTTGAGCCTGCCAATTGCAAATTTTTTTGTGATTGACAGTTTTGCAATTGGCAAAGCGCAATAGAGTAGTTTGCCTAGAAAGAAAGGAAGAATTTTGGGAATAAGTGACACCACTTAATCCTGTTATCAAGTTGGTATAAGAAGAAGTACTTTTAGAACTGGTTTTCATAGGTGGACCTAGATATTGATCCAATCAAGAATGATATTCAAAAGTCCATAGGAAAAAGGCGCAGCAAATAAGAATCATTGGGAAGTGCCATAACAGTAAATTATACTTGATACTAGCTCTATTTCTAGGTAATTTAATTGACTAAGCTTTACAGGAGAACCAATGAGAAAAGAGCATTAAAAAGAGGTCCCAATCTATTGAAAAGGAAACCAAGAGGTCAAAAGAGTTCTTACATAGGCCATAGACTTAAAGGGAAAGTACATAATAATGATGTGGACACCACAGTGATCCTGAAGACCATAGAAACTCAGCAGATGGTAAACCCATAAAAGGAAGCCAAAGAGAACCAAAAAAAGCTAGATTTTTTATATTAATAAAACAAATGGAATCAATTTTATGAGGTCAAGATGACTCTAAAGAGACCCAACTAAGCCCAGAGAACCTAGTTTGAGAAAGAACTCAGAAAAATAAAGGATAGCAGTAACTTTGATCCCAAATAGTTTCAAACAATATACCAAATAAATACTTGGACTAAAACAACTTCAAAGAGAAAACAGAAATTAGTTTTTATTTAATTTTGTTCTATAGGAATATCATATCACTACTAAGAGAGGATGATCTATCCTAGGACATCCTAGCAGATGTTTTCCAAGAAGTGGTAAGGGCAGTCAAGCAAGCATCTAGGCATATCTATGAAAGTATGGCAGAAGAGAGACCAGAGAAAGTCCATTGCAATAAAATAACAAACATAAGCACTTATAAATAATAGCTCGAAAAGAGGTAGAAGAGGCAAGCATAGAGGTTTAAGAGGTGTCAGAGGACTTCCACAGCCCTGCTCCTCAAAAACCTATCATAACCAGGTCCCTCAACAAACTCTTCAAGGCCTGGGCACTTGATATTGTAGGACCAATGCCAACATAAGATCTAAACCCTAAGACCTATATCATCAAGCAATCAATTATGCAGCCTGATTGCTGGTAGCTTAATCTGTTAAACAACACACTGGGGCCAAAATGAGAAGATTCATTGGTCAATAAATCATCTCTTATCTTGGTGCCCCTGACCTCCTCATCACTAATGGAGGACCAAAACAAGTCAACACCACCAAGAAGTCTTATCTTGGTACTCACAAAATCACCCAGTCTGTCACAACTTTTTACCACCCACAGTACAAAGGGCACGTGGATAGGCTCAATGGCTCCCTATTATAAATCCTCTCCAAAATATCTGCCAATGAACCCACTGAATAGGCCAAACATCCTGCAACCATTCTTTATCCAATGTCCCAGGTCATGGAACCCTTTGGGTACAATAACAGAAACAGGAAGCTAAACAGAGTCAGGGTACCCAAGCACCCCTTTGAGAACCTCTTCAACTAGCTGATAAGATGTGGGTACTCAACCATAACAAACAGAAACTTCAACCCAAGAAGACGGGCCCCTTTGTGATCATCAATACTAACTCAGACTTTGACACCTATAAGGCACAGGACCTCTAACAACCACATAAAATACAGACTTTCCACTACAACTAGCTCTATCTAGTTAAGTCTTGACAAGCTCAAAGTGAATCATGGCTACTGGCAACAGACCAACACCTGGAGAAATACCAAGCTCAAGCTACACTTGTGGCCTTGAGAGGGTTGTTCCTGAGGTCAGGAAGGTGTTGTGACACCAATTACAAATCTTAGAATTAGTTGTAACGCCCAACTCAAAGAGGAGGAACAGTTACTATGTGCTTGCCAATTGATGTCTCAGCCAAAACCCACTTGATCAAGAATAGATCACAATTAACACTTTCCCCCATTCCTTAAACATAATCAAGTTCAAGAGTAAACCTTCTTAGTTTACTTGTTTTTTTGTTTTACAAGTTATTTAGTTAGCACACTCACTCTCTTCCCCAAATTGGGCTTGTGCAGAACACAATTTACAATAAAATCTTTCCAAGAAACGTTTTTCTAATATAGTAATTTTCAAGACCAAAAATCTCCCAATCAACCAAATTTTGGCAAGTAAGACTTTCTCTACGCTGCATAACATCAGCAGACAAGGAAAAGTCTGGTGCCTATTTTAAGGGACTGAAATGTTCTTTTGATAGGGTTGTTCACTATTCATCTCATATAATATATTTAGAATTAGATTATTGACCTGGAGTATATAAGGCTGATACAAGAATAAAAGGGGCTTCTTAAGAGTTAAAAAACGTTGTAACAAGTGTAGTTTGTGAATATGGCGTATTTTGGTAAGAATTGGACTGTTTGGAAGTAATATGTAGCTTCCTGCTAATATTTAATAAAATCAACTATGTTTACGCTGGGTTAAATAGTTATAGCTGGGAATAAAGCCTTGGTAGTAGTTTGTCAAGAGGCAAGGGGTTAAGAAGGAAAGGATAGATATTTATGAAAGAAGGATAATTAGTTGTTAGTCTATTATTGATTTATGGCAAAAAAATTTAGGCTTGAATCAAATTTTCCAATTCAATTTTAACCTTCATTTTATCTGTAATATCATACTTATATAGCTATTTTTACGCTATCTAAGTTGATATACTATTCTGATTTATGTTTACTACCACAGAATGTATGCTATGGTATACATATTTGATTATTTATTATTATATTGTTTAATTACAATCAAAATTTCAACCTGATAAGGTTGAGATGGGAGAGTGATAGTCAAATCCACATTGATTGGCTAGCCTAATTTTTTGTTATACATTTTACATCCACAATCATGATGACTGGCACAAATGGATCCAAAATTAAAGGAGCTGATTAAGAGTCTAGCTACTTGAGTAGTACGTTATTTTCTCACACATACCCTTCCTTTACTTGATGTTAGCATTAAAAAAATGTGATTTAATCCAATCTCAACACTGATTCACAATCAATGATGTCAAAACACTTTAACAAGAACAATGGCTTAAGGTAAAGACCAAGGCAATAAAGGAAAACTCAAGAAAAAACAGAAACTCCTTCTATGGAAGTTTGGTATGTTATGGATTACTTGCCAATACTAGAAGGGCGCCAGATGGAGATGGTACAACAAAATATCAGGGTTGTTATGATGCTGAAGGAGTTGGAATGTCTCCTTGGCCTCTCTGAGACGCCTGATGTAGTGTTCCAGAGCATCTGTGAGATAAAAGAGACCTTTCACATTTTCATTACCCTAAAAAGGGATTTGGCCAAGCCTGAGATCCAACCCTAAGAACTAGGAAGTAATAAATTTTATGTGGGAGCCTCCAAGACACAAGATGGTCTCACAATTATAGTAAGGGGGAACTAAGAGAGAATCAAATTATTAAACAGGGAAATAAGTCCTTCAAGGCTCCCCTAGATCTCACTTCTAAATTTCTCGAGAAAGTTATACCAAAACCTACAGAGATTATAAGCTCTGACCTTGTTGAACCAAGAGCAATTACTGAAGTCCTAGAATTAGTGGTCAAACAGTGGGTTCCAGGTTCAGTGCATCCAAACAATTATTCAGATGGGAAATACTATGTGCAATATGTATATAACGCCATGACAATAGATTTAAGTGGATGTTCTGAAGACTGGTATTGTGATAAATAAAATCAATTATTGGCTGTACTACAAGATTGATAGAAAGAACTAGTAGACTTTGGCCAAACTATTACTATCCATGGGCTTCTCCAGATAGTGTATTAGGGGGTGACTGAGGTTATCAACAAGAAACTCTAAAAGCACAGACTCCATTAGGAAAGTCCTTTGAGAAACTGGTAGACAACTTGGTGGTCCTTTGGTGCAACATAAAGATACAAAAATTGGCAAAACTTCTATCCTTAGTTTTTAAGTAATACCAATCACAGTTGAAAGTTGGCTGAACTTATTGCCAAGTGTGCTGTGCTTTTGTCCACAATTCTTACAAGCTAGCTCCGGTATGCACTTACTTGGTGTAACTCAATTATTTTTGCCTGAGGGACCCATTAAGAAAAAAAAAGCCAAGGCCATGAACCAGGCCAACATCAAGATCTTGGAAATAATATGCTAGTTTACCTTTAGTATATGCTTCCACTGAATAACTGCTTAATATTTGTACTTATAAGGCGTTATAATATAGTACAACAACTGGGTTTTAATGGATTAAACTTAGTGAGGACCAACTTCCACCTATACTTATGGCTATTTGATGAGTGTATCTATTATATTGATGATGTGTGGGGCAAGGCAATTTAGAATCTTGCCCACATTTGATGCCAGTTGGAAGTCTTGAGCTAAAAAGTTGCATGAAGCACAGTTTCAACCCGCCTGCCTGGGTATATTCTAGCATGACATTACCTGCTATCACTGCTGTTAGTTTTAGAGAGATGTCAAGAAGACTGGCCCCAAAGGTAAAAAAGCTCCTCAGGAGGCTTAATTAAGCTTTAGAAACCATGGTTAATAAGTCTTTATTTGACCATAATAGTGTAAATCATTTTTCATCATCAAATTTTCTTACTTGTTTATAATATTGATCTGTTAAGTTTCCTAATTTTCAATTATAACTGATTATTGATGTTATCTAGTAGAAATTTTACTATTTTTTTTCATATTTTTAGTTATTTTTTCTTTCTTTTTCTTAATTTAAATTTAATAATAGTTTACAGCTCTTAAAACCATATCATTTTATTAGGATTAAGCTCTGATTCTTTTCATATCTTGTGGCTCTTTTAATGTTATAGATATCTTGATACTTTTAGCTATATTGGGGCTTCTAGCTATTTTAATACTTCTAGCTTCCTTACTGCTTCTAGCTATCTTACTGCTTCTAGATATAATAATTCTTGCAGCTGTCCTGAAGTTTACTATGGCCTTAATTGATCCAATCATTTTTTTTTTTAACAATCCTAATCTTTATCTTAAAAATTGGTAACAAAGAAAAGGGGGTCTAAATTCTGCAGAATCACTAACTAACCCTTTTGGTTTCAAGCAAATAAAGTGAATTATATTCACAAGATGACCATCTTTAACCTTTATTAAAACAATTGTAGTCTAAACTTTTGTAACTGTATCTGGGCCTAACCACATAATAACTGATTTAAACTAATAGCCCACACCACAGTTAACATAGAAACCATACCTTATCTCCTATATTAGAAATCTTAAGGTCAATTTGTTTATCAGATTTTTTTTGTAAACAATCTTTGTCATTGAACGCTAGATTTTCATAGCCAGAATTCTGAATCCCGTAAACTCTTAGTAAGATTAATTGTATGTACCTCAAGATGCTTGAAATTTTGTCTAGTAACCAGCGGGTAAAGGATTGATAGTGTGGCATGTTATCTTCCATAGATTAGTTGGAAGGGAGAGAAACTTGTAGCCCTATGAGATAAAATATTGTATCTGTAAAACATTATAGGTACTAGTGTATTCTAATCCTATCTGGTTTCTTCTGTAAATTTCCTATCTCAATATGTAAGAATACTACTAGCCCTTTCCACAGCAATATTGGGTTAAGGATAGTAAGGTGCAGTGAAATGATTACAAATAATATTATTCCTCTAAGTGTTGGGATGAGTCTAAAAAAAAAAAGAATCATTATCTGTTAATCTTTTTTGGGAATAGCCATGCCAAAAGATCATACTATGTAGTAAGGAACAAGCTACTTCTTTAATGGAAGCTAGAGGAACTGCTATAGATTCCGCCCATTTAAAAGATATATATAGCTACTATCAAGAATCAACAACAACTACTTCTTTCAATTAACAGTCTAACTATGCCTATACTAATGATATAAAATACATTTATAGGCATGATAAAACAGTACAATTAAATTTTAGTGTGTGGTTAATTTTTCTTACATTACACAAAACATTTGTAATTTATGCAATATCACTAAACAATTTTTTTTTGAAATTTCCTGATAAATTAATAATTCATATTAAGACCTGATGATCAACAAATAAATAAGCGTCCAACATGGTGTAAGACCTGTCAAACGGCTTCACACAAGGACGCAGCTTACCTGTTACCCTCTCAAGGAATTTGCCAGACTCTCCACAACAATTCTCTGACTTTTCAGGATCTCTCTGATTTCCACAGTTTCATCCTTCTAATTGCCTGGTTCTGCCAGACTACCGTTCAACTTAAAAGCCTCAGGAGAGACTAGGGCAATTTTTGGTAGTCTAGAGAGACAGTCCACATTCTGATTTTGAAAGCCTATCAAGTACTTGATATAATGATGGTAAGCCTATAAAGCTATAGCCCAATGAGTCAGTCTTCCCTCTGGTTCCTTCATAGTCTGGAGCCAGTTGTATGATAAATGATTGGTGAATCTATGAATTTGAAGCCAGATACATCAACCTAAAATAGTTTGACCACATAAACTACAGCAAGACATAAATGGCTTGCCATCAATAAGTTTTGTTTATTCTTTTTCAGCAATTAAGATACATAGCTACTAGGTTTTTATGCCCATCAGAACCTATTTAAGAGAGAACAGCTCTAATAGCCTTAAACAAACAACTATCTGGGAAATAAACTTAACATTAAAATTAGGTATGTCAGGACAGGAGTGGAGGAAAGTGCTTTGCATAAAACACTAGATGCACTTTTCTGGGCCTCCCCTTATAAAAAAGGCACTTTCCTACGCATAGGTTGAGTGAGAGGCTCCAATGTTGAATCCTTTATAATATGAATATCTTTTTTAAAACTAAAAATTTAAAAACCATATGAATTCCCTCTTATTTTCAGGATTTTTTTCATCTCTTCTACCTAAACCTTAGCTACACTGGCCTAATGCCATCCCTTCAAATATTAAACCCAAAAACTCCAAATTGGCTTTTGAGAAATGACTTTTTTAGTCTTTGGTTATAACTCTGCTTAATGCAACCTGACAAAAATCTCTCAAATAGATTAAATGATCTGTTAAGGCACAAGAGAATATTAAGATTATCAATAGATCTAAGATTATAAAAGAAAGTTATGAATCACTTATGATAGAGTTCATGTAACGTTGAAAATTGGCTATAGCATTAGTTAAATTCTTAAGTCGTGTAGATTAGCTAAAACAAACCTAATCAAGTTACTATTGCACACTTATTTTGATCAACTTATGGGAGATTGATATTCCATTAACCGCTAATAAGGTCCTTTGCAGAAAAAACTTTACACCACTTAGTTTATCAAAAGTATGATAAATTATAAAAATAAGTTATGAATTATTTTATGCTTTCTTGTTAGGACTCCCACAGTCAATGACCACCCAGTTTTTTCTGACTTTTTCTCAATAATAAAAAGAAGAGAGGCCCATAAACTGTTAGGCCTTCCTAGTATTCTGCTATCCAGGAGTTTATTCATTTTATTATTGACAGTCTCTTCAACCATCTTGCTTCTGTAGATAGTCCTTTGTTTAAAAAAAGCATGATCCCCAATATTGTCTTGAAAGTAAAACCGGTTGCCCTACCAAAGTCTGTGTCCAAAGAAGAGAAGACATCTTTATAAGCCAAAAAAATTCCAAGATCTCTTTACATTCACAATTTCTAAATTGACTAAAATCATCAATATTGATGGCCAAATGTACTTTTAATCCTTAATTAAGCGCAGTTAAACCTAAAAAAGTTAATTCCCTAAAGGGGTAGATTTCTCTAATTCTTTTGAAGCCAAGCTTTTATGTACCAAGCTGCCTAGTCAACTTTTATGTTGATTTCTTTATCCTTAAGGTTTTCTACCAACACATGGATGCCTGATTCCATTTGTTAAAAGACCTGGTGCAGCATGGGGTCTAACCTCGGAAACATTTTCCATGGCTGTAAATTCACTGTTAATACTCTCCAGGAAATCTAGCGCAAGTCCTATCTCAACAATAGCTTGGTGGCTTGGAGGTATAAAAATTTCTCTTGAAGCTTTCACAGATTTCCATCAGTTATCAGTCTAGATAAGGCGGTCCAGGTTTTATTCATCTTTGTTTAGACAACAGATGGGGTAGACCCCTAATTAAAACCATACACCCACCCAGCAAATGTTACCATTTTCCTGAGGTATATTGCTTGGGATGCAACATAGGTGTTTTTTCTCCTGCTGAAGATAAACATTATATTTAAGATCTAGTTAACACTCATGTCTCTAGAAACTTCCCCTAATAACCAGAATGTATTTATCATTTGGAAGCACAATATCAGGTTTTTGCACCTTAAACCAACCTATTTTCACTAAAGAGCAATGTAACTCCAAAAGCTTTATTAGCATTAGGACCAGCTGCACCAAAACTTTAATTAAAGTCATCATCCAGTGCCAAGTTTATATAATACACAAGTTTTTAGAACACAAAGTCTATTAGAGCACTAATGTTCAAGATACAAATGATCCTCTTATAGTCAAATATGACATGAGTTCAAGTACAGTCACATTAACTAGTGAATAGCTTGCTCTAAACAGCTAGGCCCTAGTCTTTACTCTCTCAGTGTTATGAACAACCTTGAGAGAGCAGCATGAATGTCTGGGTGCTACCTTTAATAAAATTTTAGCGTGAATCTAACCTTTATCTTAGAGAAAAGTTCTAGCCTTTTTTATTAGAATCATTATATTCTTTGGATTATTCAAGTTGACCTGAGTCTATGATGTAATTGCAAGGCCTGATTAATATATCTTGAGCTTTTTTGTGCAATATTGCTGCCTCTCAAGTCTTCCTTCTGTAAGAACGTGGGTTCTGCCCACATGAAAAACCTTGTTGATAGGATATTTTTCATTGTCCACAAATCAGCATCTAAAGATCTCTTTAGCGTGGTATCTGACAGTGCTACATATTTCTGGTCTGGGGATCTGGGGGGTCAACAGGGGGTAGTTCTGTGTCCTTCAAATTAGAAGCAACTACCAATGGCACATTTGGGCAGCTGTATAAAAGCTTTTTGGATGTTCCATGAGATCATCATTTCTATATTGATCCTCCTTGTGATTCACATACTCTTGTTCAGCAAGATTCATAGACTGATATCTATTGAAATACTGGCAATAGTTAAGGCAGTTGCTCCTGATAGCCCATCTTCTGGAAGTTATAACACTTACTCATAAAAGATATCTTTGAGAATCTGAAAGCTCTCTTTTATCCTTTTCTTTAGCTTAAACTCTACTTCTTTTTGCAGTTAAATAGTTTTTTAAATTATTACCATATGAATTAATGTTTTTATTGTTATGCTGAAATGAAGAGAAAGTTGTGTTTGGTACTTGATTACATCAACATATACCTTTAGATCTAGAGCTTGAAGAACAGGGCCATTGAAAGATATTTAAAGTTGGGTGTCAAATGATCTAATTGTATGTAACATAGTGTTCTTGATGTCTATCAAGTCTAGATTACCTTAACATCTAATGTGTTGGTCATTATCATAAATATGTTATGAAATTTCATCAAAGTTTTTCCTGCACTAATCTCAATGCTAAAATTTGAATTAAAAATTTTGATGTTGTTCCTGACAATCTAATAAGCCATTGAAAAACAGATCCTAAAGCTTTAGATAAGCCCACTCCTTGTTTAAATCACCTTTCATATTATCAAGAGAAAATAAGAAGGGAGAGCTACTAATTGCAATTTTACAAATTGCAATGCTGGCAATTGCAATTTGCTTGAAATCTATAAATTGCAATTTACAAATTGCAATTAAGTTGTTTTCAAAACAGTTTTTAACACCCTAAAAGGATGATCAAAATAATTAAAACTATAATCAGGCATAATAAACTTAAGCCTAAATTTAACACTCAGTATATTAAGCTCTAGCTCTATAATATCAAGCAATAAAATTACATATCAATATTTTAACTATTTTTTATTCTGATAAAAAAATCCAGAACTAATTTATCACTTTTTTTATAGGTAATACTATTTTTGTTTTACTAAGTTACAATACTATTAAAAATTTTATATTATTTAATAAATAATCATACTATCAGCAAAAGTAAAGGTTTTATTATCTTATTAATGAAATTGGAAAGGGGGGTAAGCAATGCTAGTTAGTCATGAGTGCAACCGTAAGGAGACCAAGGTTTTTGAGTCTTCTCTGTAAGAGCAGAGTTCTTTAGCTATTTTCTTAATTCTGTTGTACTTCTTTAGGCTCTTCTCATTCTTCTTGTGGGTATCTTTCTTGCTATCAAATTGGTTAAGAGCATCTTGGTCTTTTCCTATTCTACTTAGATGTTGGTGAACAGTTTTTCAAACGTGGGATTAGCAAAGTTAACCAGGCCATCAAACTCCTTGTGCCAAATATCTGAGGAGGAGGTGGTCCTAAGGCCATCTGTATCAAAGTACTTCTGCTGGCCCCAGATAATATTACCCTTCAACTTGCTCCCTGTTTTGGTACTCTTCACTTCCCTGGTCTACTGCCTAGTAAAGAACTCAATAAAAGGTTGGTAGTTAGCTTTTTTTCTCTTCATATAGGTAGCTTTTAAGAAGGCTTCTAGCAAGGGAAGGACTTTCTCCCTTCTTACAAGAGCTAGAGTGTGGAAGGTCTTGATGTCTTCTTAGTCTTTCTGGTTGCATCTTCCTTGTACTATTGATAGGGTTTTGGCATCTTCTTCAGTCTCCTCTCTAGACACTGGGTGAAGTGGAAGTAACACCTGTGAGGTACTCCACCAAAGACTTCTATGAAGGCCTTTGCCTGTGCAAGTTTAAAATCAATAAGAAGGTCCTTGTAGTAGGGGTAAGCTTTACCAATTACACTGAATTTTTCGTTTCCCTTTCTTTTTATGTTCTCTTGGCTTTAGGGAAGTTCAGATAGTGACCAGGGAGGAGATCATCGAGCTTTATTTTAACCTGGTAAGAGCCTTTGTGTAATCCTTTTTTTAGAGTAATTTAATTAGGAAGTACACCAGAGGGACGGTCTTATCACCAAACTGACCATGTAGGTCCAAAGCTGTCTAAAGAGACGAGGAGCACTTCTGAAGATGGCATCCTCCAACCACTGTTCTGTCTGAAGAAGTCTCTTAAGGTTACCTTATGTTGCAAAGCAGATGATTTGAGACTTGGGGTTACTGCAAGTATCAAAAAGCAAAAATTGAGTGCCCTTGATTGTCAGCTGGAGAGGTAAGGTAACTGTGAGGGTCTTGAGGCTATTTGACTTGGACTTCATGTCTTTTGGCTTCCTCCCAATGCTTGAGAAATAGTTCCTGATGTTCTTAAGGTTCTGATCTATTCTTCTTGAATAGGTGAGACATGCTTTAGCTTACTAGTGACAGCTTTAGCTCTGATCTTCCTCCTGCTGACTTTGCATACCGCATCAAGAACCAGCATAATATCTTCCTCAAGAGGTCCTTGGGAAGTTCTTAAGTATGCTTCAGTTCTTCTTTGGAGGGTATCTTAACCTTAGCTGTCCTCTCAGAGTTTGTCTTAATAAATGCTATAAAGTTCTCAGTAATTAACCTAATGGACAGTTCTTTCCTCACACTGGTAGTGGTGCTTCAGTTGCTCTTTTCCTTCATCCCTACAACAGTATATATAATCATCATAGTAGAAGCCCAGCTCCCTTATCTGGACATAATTGAGAAGCTCTTCTTCCACTTCCTTGGGGTAACAAAGGTAAAGTTAGGACCCTGACAATCATTGTAAGCCTTGTGTAAGTCCCACACAGGGTGCATTAGATTGGTTTGTCTTTTCCTTTGACTTTGATAGATTTTTCAGGTACCTTAATCACAGGTTCTACTATCTCCAGGGCTTCAGGGTCAGAATTGGAGATGTACTCCTTGTCCCCCTCCTCCACTTTATTCTCATTGTCCTCCAGAAGGTAGATGTCCCTCTCCTCCTCAACTTCCTCATCTTCAATTTCAATAACAAAATTGGGTTTCTTCTCCTCCATATCCTTAGTCAAGGACTCTGGCAGGGTGGGTTCTGTCTATTTCTGTTTTGGTAATTGGTCAGAGGAGGTTAATTTGTAGGGTTGGTGAAGATCCTGTGGTTGACTTGGTGTAGTGAGTTGGGTCTATTGAGTAGCTTGCTTCCATAATAGGAAATTCTTCATTGAGCTGTCCCATTCTTCTTCCCCAAAGTCTTCTGGTTCAGGGTAGTACCCCATGTTAAAGTTGAGGTCATCAAAATATTATCATATGATGCCTGTGAAGACCCAATAGACTCCTTTTCCTTTCTTCTTATTTCCCTTCTTGTTCTTATTTCTTCTCTTTCTTTGTCACTTTGAGTTTTCAATTGTTCTGATGATTTTTTATAGTCTTATAGGAGATTTTTCTCTTTTTCAATTGCTTCATATTCTCCATTCAACCTTTCACAGGTTAGCCTATCCAACTCCCTGCTGTCAAGTATGTCTTGTTCTTGTTGAACATATAAATCAGCATCAAAGTATAAGAGAGGAGTGATGGGGTGGGAGCTGTAGTTAAAGCTGAAGTGAAAGCAGGAGCTTGTTGGGTAGGTGATGGTAGTTTCTGTTTTATTATGGGAGAAGAAGGAGCAAGGTCTTGCTAGGTAAGTACAGGATGATAGCAAGGTTGGGGTGCAACAGGTGAAGTAGGGGCTCGTTTAGCTGGTGCTAGTGTGTCTGGTTGTGCTGGTAATGCTGGTTGTTCTTGTTTCTTTGGTACTACCTTTGTCTTCTTGAAGGTCTTCTATAAAGTTTTGGGTGTTGGCCTAAGCTTGTTTTCCTTACCTTTGTTCTTACTAGATCAAGTGAATACATTTCCAAAAAAAATTATGATTAAAACTATAATAAAAAAGCAAAATAGATAGCTATTAGGAAGTAGTATGTTTTTTATTGGGTATATAAGGAAATCTGGGGTAGATTTTTAATATGAATAAAGGCGATCTATAATGAGTTTTTGGTATAATTAGTATATTCATATAAGTTTAATATGTTTCTTATATGTTTTGTTATATTTAATATTTTATAGTAGTATGTAAGTCTAGCTAGATTTGGACAGTTTTTAATGCCTTTTGATTTATTAATTATAATAAAACACTGTGATAAGCACCAATTAATTGACAGTAAGATTGCCTAATTTTTAGAAATAAATTGGAATTGCTACCTTTGATTTGCAATTTGCTGAATTGCAATTGGTTGGATTCAGGCTTAAAATTCTGTTTTATTTAATAATCTGGTTTAATCTTCCAAAAAGTATCTTTTGGAATTGCAATTTATAAATCCTAATTGGTTTATAAAAAACAGAAAAAAATCTATTGAAAACAGAAAACATAAAAGTTGAACTTAATAAAGAAAAAATTGCAATTTGTAGAATTGCAATTAAGTACTCTCCCCAAAAGAACAAACTGCATCTATAAACTGTGTGGCTTTACTTTCTTTAGTATGATCCATAACTAAAATTTGAAGTATTTGAAAGATCCTAAGTATGTCTTAGTCTATGAACAGTCATACTTTAGTGGGGAGTTGTCTTAATTTATACCACGGAATAATAATCTTCACACCAAGTATTCTATAAAGTATTAGGGCTGTAGTTATAATTAGGTTGTCTAGAATCCTTTATAACACTCCCATCTAAATTGCAATCAGCTGAAGATTAGCCACCCTCATCCCCTCCATAACCACCTGTGTTACTTGATAGGGTAGTAGTTACCCATTTTAAGCTTATGTTACTTGGCCTTTTATAATTTTCTCCATATTTACCAGATTGTGCCAGCTTACCTGGTTTTACTCTCCTGTTTGACCATGATCTACAGAGGAGGTTAGGGGGGTGTTTTTTGGCTTGGTTATGAACCAAGTACTAACCTCTTTAATTTGAAGTTTTCTTAAAGATTGGCAGGTTTCTCTTATCACCTTTAGTGTTATTATTCTTTTCTTGCCTGTATTGGATATAAACCAAACTACATTGGACTTTCCTTGATTCTTGTAATGTAGCTTAGAGTCATCCACTTGCTTAAATTTTACTGAGTCAAAACTTATGTTGTTTAATACTTTAGCTGAGGGTTGAGTAATATGGCAGCTAGCCTCTTGAGTTTTATTGAGGGCTGCTATGAGAGCCTCAGGGGTTCAAGTCCTTGTTTTCAAATTCTCTTCTTTGGTTATACTATTGCTGCAGGCCGTATGGCTGGCATTTGTGCTTGGTTGTCCCCTGATAATATATTATAAATTATTGTAGTTTTCCAACCTGTTAAATTAGGCTCTCTCTTTAGCTTAAAAAGTCTTTCAATTGATTCCTAGGGTTCTGAAAACGGCAACTAGTGTTCTGCATCTTGTTAAGTCTAGTTCTGTCATTGTAGATAACCTGATCATGTTTGTCCGTGATTTACAAAGCTTCTGAACATTATCTTCCAGAGTATTAAGTTATTTGTAGTGACCTTCTAACTTTCAGTTTACAGATACGCCTCAATGTGTTGTCTAAAAAATCCATGAGGACAAAAACCTTCTTGGTTAGGATGAGATTCATACTACTAAGCTCAGAAATCTTTTTTCGTTTTTTTACTAATTTAAGGTAACATCCATTATTGTCAAAATTATCTTGCTGCAAAACCTAATATACCTTTAAGATCTGTATATGTAGTAGTCACTTCCTTATCAAATTCTTGAAATTTTCCATGGTTTCCTCCATAACTTTCTGTACTCTTACAATTTTTTTGATGAGCTAATCTTCAAAGAATTTAAAATTATCACTAAGTGCTGTTTTTTTTATCTAATTTCTGCTGTGAACAACTAAGGGTAAACCTCTAATCTCAAAATAGCCATCTTGAGAATGACCAAATTGGAGTCTTTAAAAACTCAAAATGGGTCATCTTGTATTTATGATAAAGTGATAATCTCAGAAATAAAGCGTTTAGCGTGACTATCTCAAAAGTGAGGTGAAATTAAGAAAACAAGTGCAAAAATAAAATCTGGCCTATAAAAATGGGTCATATAAAATACCTTTCCTATCCAAATTTTTACAAAAATTCCATTTATGCAATAAAAAACCAATTTCAAAGACACAATATTTTATTTTTAATGAACAGTCAATAATCAAAAAAAATTTCTTAATCTAATCATAAAAAACCTAAAAGAAAATAAGAAAGCACCTAAAATATATATTTTAAGTTGTAAAAAACCTATAAGACCAAGAAAAGATGTATACATATATAAAAAAGCAAAGTTTAAATCAGAATAAAGGTTTTTCAAGTAGGAGTACATGATATTAATACCACACACCCCATACATACCCTAGATGTCCAAAGTATCTTATTTAACAAGAACTTACAAATATTTCAAAAAAAATTAATTAAATAATACTTAGAAAGGATTGCAATAAACTGGTATCTCAAAATTAATATCTTTAAAGAAATAAATAACGATTTCTAGGCTTAGGAACTATCCTATGATTATTCCTTAAACTTTTTATTATCTTATTGACATGTTTTAGTTCTGTTAAATATCAATTTTATTTAATTATTGTCATGTTCTTCAAAAATCTTAAAAAAGTTAGAGAAAACATAATATTTCCAAAATATCTTTAAAATTTATTATTCTAAACACCCATAAGATACAATAATACATACTCAATTATTTAATTACAATTTCAAAGTAACTATGACTAACATGTAAGTCGTCTTGCTCAATAGTCTATGCAGAGGGATTAATTCTTGGAATCAATAGATTTGTATTTAACAATCAAACTAATGGATTCTAATCAATTTGACTCAAATTTTATGAGGAATTACTCAATTGCTCTTATGGCTACATGTCTAATCTAGAATAGTATTTTATCTTTTGATACTAATATACCATTTAATAAGAAACAAAAAAAAAAAAATTAAAAAAGTTGAGAAAAGTTGAAAGTTTTTATTCATTATTAACAATTACTATTGATATAATGCCTAGCCACTTAAGCGGCTACAACAAAAGGAAGCATTTTTTTTTATCAAATCGAGAATAGGAACCAACCAAAGGAAGACTAACTAGACAGACAAATTGGAGGGCCCCTCTCAGGTGAAAAATGAGGGGTATATACATCAAAAATTAGCAGAGCATTCCATAAAACATTTACACCTGAATCATACATATATTGTTCATCAGGCTTCATTGAACCTCTCATTTCTTCACGCATGGTT
>CAOJZF010000460.1:0-22144 GCA_948465475.1 Thalpophila matura
AATACTTGCTTAGCAATAGCATTGGAGTTATACATTGGTTCATATAGAGTTCAATTCTTTCCAAGAAAGCTGTTTTTCCCTTTTCTTAAAGGGTCAAATGGACAGTTTGAAGAAACCACCCAAATTATCAATACAGTATACGCTCTTGGGATGATACAAAGAAGACTGGAACATTTGAGAGGAGTTGCAATGAAATCTCTTACAAATACATTGGAACAAGTGAAATCAATTATTGAAATCTCGCACATTAAAGATTAAGATCCCACATTTTAAAGATTGAAATTTGTTAACGTAAAGTTAATAAAAATCACATTGTTGAAAATAATTTTTAAATTTATACATATTTCTTTTTTTGCCCGGTTTTTATTTTAAGAGGGTTTATATGGTTTTTTATCAGGAGTAAGTGAAAAGTCTTTGAATAGCATCCTATATATATTTATTCCATAAAAAAAATAGTATCTTATATTAAACAGAACATGATTACTATATACTCTATGCTGTTCTATATAGTAATCCTGTGCCGTTTTTAATGACAGAGATTAATATATAATCTATGCCATTTCATAAAGTAATCCTATGACATTTTTTATAAAAGAGATTACTATATACTCTATGCTGTTCTGTATAGTAATCCTGTGCCATTTTTAATGACAAATATTACTATATACTCTATGCCGTTCTATATAGTAATCCTGTGCCGTTTTTAATAAAAGAGATTACTATATACTCTATGCCATTTTATATAGTAATCCTGTGCCATTTTTAATAACAGAGATTACTATATAATCTATGCCGTTTTATGGAGTAATCCTGTGCTGTTTTTAATAAAAGAGATTACTATATACTCTATGCCATTCTATATAGTAATCTCTTTTATTAAAAAACGGCACAGGATTACTATATAAAACGGCATAT
This sequence comes from Thalpophila matura, assembly GCA_948465475.1. Classification (NCBI taxonomy): domain Eukaryota; kingdom Metazoa; phylum Arthropoda; class Insecta; order Lepidoptera; family Noctuidae; genus Thalpophila; species Thalpophila matura. Next base: position 916 of record CAOJZF010000460.1, read on the forward strand.
AGTATATAGTAATCTCTGTTATTAAAAGGGGCACAGGATTACTATATAGAACGGCATAGAGTATATATTAATCTCTGTCATTAAAAACAGCACAGGATTACTATATAGAAGAGCATAGAGTACATAGTAATTTCTGTCATTAAAAACAGCACAGGATTACTATATAGAACAGCATAGAGTATATAGTAATCTCTGTTATTAAAAACGGCACAGGATTACTATATAGAACAGCATAGAGTATATAGTAATCTCTTTTATTAAAAACGGCACAGGATTACTACATAGAAAGGCATAGAGTATAAGGTAATCTCTGTCATTAAAAACAGCACATGATTACTATATAGAATGTCATAGAGTATATAGTAATATCTGTCATTAAAAGCAGCACAGGATTACTATATAAAATGGCATAGAGTATATAGTAATCTCTGTTGTTAAAAACGGCACAATATTACTATAAAAAATGGCATAGAGTATATATATCAAATGGCATAAAATATATATATAATGGCACAAAATTTCTATGTACACTTAAGTTAGGTAATTTGAACAACTATAATGACCCAATGGTAAGAGCAAAAGCCTATACTGGGTTGCCAGTAGTTGAAGGTTTAAATTCTGTGTATAGAGGTGAAAGAATTTTTGAAGTTCTGAAAGTGAGTAAAAAAAGGTTCTTTGGTGAAAAAAAACTTGTGGTGAAAAATTAATGACTAAAAAATATGAAGAACAAAAATTGAATATGAATAAGTCAGAATCCCCAAAAAATCCACAAACCAAAAAAAAAAATCAAATTTTGGCCTGAAGCGGAATAAAGGGAAAATGAATCCTACCATGACGGGGTACCCTTGAAAACAGTGACATTTATTACATAGAAAAACCAGTTTATCAAACCAAGTTTTTATTATCCACTAAATGGCAAAATACTTTTGTAAATCAACATTTTTATAAATTATAATGAGCATGGCTTAAACTTGTTCTCTGATTGTGATTTGCACTTTATAGTCATGTTTATTGCTATTATTTAGAGAATATTTAGTAGGCTATAAGGCACAAAAAAATATCATTCCAATTTGAATTATTAGTCAAATAATGTAACACATTGATGCACACCAGAACCAACCTACAAAAGTATTTACTCGAATAACTAAGATAATAAGCTGTGAACCTGCATTGAAACGGTCTTGGATTTGGGGCCAAAAAATTTCTACCCAAAAAAAATTATTGATCAAAAGGATCTTTCACCAAAAAGTATAAGCTCAAAATTCCCTTGGTCAAATTCATCATCCGTCAAAATTGAAAATATAAATTTAAAGGTTCTATATGAATTCGCGCTGTTCCTAATATTTCAAGCCGTTTTTGATTTTGTTTGCCCATTCTAGAATTTTAGCTGTTAAATATAGTAATCTCAATAAATACAGATAGAAACTTTAATTGATAATAACATATATAAACTCAACAGTAGTATAGAAAATTGATGATATATTATAAATTTAAATTATTATTTTTAACTTTAGATTTATCCTTTAATTCTAAATTATTGTATGCAGAATTTGAAATATTATATAGTGCTATTTATTTTATGTATGAATCTCATAGTGAGTACTATAGAATTTTTACTATGCTAAGTATTATTTTCTTAACAGCATGATTTTAGTTTGAAAGCATATAAATTTAGAATAAAATATAATAATTTACCAGAATATCCAATTATATTCTATAAGGTTCATACCAAGTATAAGTCAATAATTTTTTTTATTTTTTTGTAATACTTTTTTCAATTTTTATATACATTTAGTTTATTTATCTTTAATAGTTGTTAGGATTTGTATTTAGATGTATAAAATGGGCAAAAAAAGTCAAAAACAGCTTGAAATATCAGGAACAGTGCAAATTCATAAAGAACCAATTTAAAATTTGCTTCAGTGTGCCAATTTTGGTACTCAATCTACAGTACACTCATGATAAGCCCTACAATCTTATCAAGGAAACTAGGCTCATATTATAGAGGTTCTTACATTTGATATTGAAAACACAATATTAATCTAACTAAAGTAATATACAAGATAAACTAGTTTTTCTATAAAACTTAGACAATGATAAAAAAAAGGATTATTCAATATGTAGAATAAATGTATTTTATATAATCAGGGGTTTATAGATAGTATGATAACATTATAATGATATTAAAAAAAGGGTATTATATACTGCATTGCATAGTAAACATAATTATAAGGCTTATGATGAGCGTACTATAAATCAAGTACCAATATTTTAGTAAACTGAGGCCAATTGTCATAAAATTGACAAAAAACCCAAATATGAGATCATTTTCCCAATCACTAACCAATAAGGATATGACTCAAAACAAGCTCTTAGGCTTGATGAATTCCAGGAAAGTTGTCTGTAAACCCTAGGATAAACCAGGGAAAATCCTCCAAATCACACCCCCAAACATGACTGTAAAAAAAACCCCTGGGGAGAATCTCTTCAATGCACACAGGGTGCAGCCCAAAGGGGCTGCACCCCTCTCTGGGGAGCAGGTTGAGCTTGCTCAATCTAGCTCCCCAGGGACCCAGCCTGTCCCCCCTCAGGAACATACAGTCCCAGTTCTTAACAAAAAACCCCCTTCAACCAATCAAAAAGAAGAAGTCCATCCAGCCAACCAAGAAACAGTTAGCTCTTTTCTCCATTACTTACTTCCCCCTAACCAATAGTTATCAATTCACAAAAATGGTAACCAGGGAAGATGTGGAGGAAGTAAATTATAAAAACCCCCTTCTTTTCCCTTTTCTCTCTTGTAGATATTTTCTTATTTTCTCAAATAAAGTTTATCAAATCCAATTGTTTACCTCTCTTTCTTTCTAAATGAATTCATCTCCCCTGTGGGTCTTTCTCCTGGTGTGTTTATATTGTGTACTAGTAGTAACCTCTAGTGGGTACCCATAGTTATATCAGATGGGTCCCCCCCTATAAGACCCCTCCTCCAGTGATTTCTTGTGAAGAATGTATCTGTCCACTACCTGTGGAAGTGAGTTCCCCCTTGGTGGGAAGGACCTCTCTCTGCCCTGACCACCTATGGGTTGGGGTCCCTCACCACTCCCTTTCTCAAACCTAAGACCTCCTCCTATTGGGGTACCCTGGTTATCCATCCTATCCAAGCTCTTCTTGGGTATGGATTTACCCACCTTACTAGGTAGGCCTAGACCAAGGGCCAACAGGCACTTGGAGTGTTGGTTTCTGATACCAATTTAAATTTGTATTTTCAATTTTGATTGATGATGAAATTTGACCAAGGGAATTTTCAGCTTATACTTTTTTGGCCAAAGATCCTTTCAATCAATAATTTTTTTGAGTATAAATTTTGGCCCCAAATCCAAGACCCATTGAAACAGTTCTCTATCTTAGAGAAATTAAGCTTTCTAATTTCAATCAGTTAAATATGACAAGGATATGGGGGTATTTTCTTGAGATTCATCTTGGTCTCTCCTTTTTATTTATAATTCTATAATTTTGCCAATCAACTTGAATCCATTTATTTTTGAGCAACATCTATGCTATTGTGTCTATAACAATCTAAAACAGTCATTTCAGCTATTTTCTTGGTTGGTTTGAGCTTGATTACAATAAATGACAATATTGTATCATATCAAGGTTAAATGATAGTTCTCACTAAGAATGGGATGAATGTCAAGCAAAAAGTGCCATATAGAGTAGCAATCATAATTAAAACAAATTACAATTGATCTATCTGGGTAAAAACTAGAGACAGAGGTCTCAAAAAATTTACACAGCAAACTTGTGAATTATTTTGGTTTGTTCCTATCAGTTAAAGTTAGAGTGAAATCAAAAGTTTCAGATATTAATCAAACAGAATAGTTACTGAACTAATAACCTTATAAAATTCTAAGTCACTTTTATATAAAGTATCTTGCTTCTGCAAATCAAAATGAAAAACTAGATCTAAAATTGCTTTTGCTTAGTAGGCGGCTTATGTTATACCGGTCAAACAGTTTAATTTTTCTTTTTTTTGCTTGATAATACACTAATAAATTAATTATACAGTTAGCATTTTCAGTTTTAGATTGCACTAATTTTACTACTTTAAATTTTGAAATTTTTGCAAATGCGCCATAAATTTATCCATTCCATCTACAAATGTGTGGATCTAACGTAATCTACACATGATACAACGCAAATGTACACTGAAACTGTGGGAAGTACCTGTCTCTAGTAAAAACTTTCGTAGATTGGTTTTGGCGTGCATCAATGCTATAAATTATTTCATTATTAGCTCAAGCTTGAAAGATCAAATTTAAGCTAGGGATAGCCTGTTACATTTACCGAATAATAGTCAAAACACATGAAAACAAAGCGCAATTCACGGCTACAGCTCCAGAGTTAGCTATGCACACCATCAATTATAGAAATGTCGATCTACGAAAGTTTTTTGCCATTTGAAAAATGACTAAAGGTATCTTATTCTTGGTCACATAGATATTAGGTAAATGCATGATTGTTACTCGTTTTTTTTGCGAAATTTCTGATTTTATTCTTGAAACAATTTTTTTTAGTCTCACGCGCTTTTGAATAAAAACGCTCAAACATTAATATTTACTTGATTTCAAGCCATAATCGAGGGCAGATAAATATTGAAGTTCGTTAATTGATTCCATAACTTTAAAATAAATAGTTTAGTTTTAATCGATTCGAGGATAAAAAATCTGAAACTTCTCAAAAAAAAGCGCAATAATCATGCATTTACCTAACAATTCTAAGTCAACAAAAAAAAACGGAGAAAATTTTTATCAATACACTATTTCGTAAGTTCATCAGATAAAAGTCTATCTAGAAAGTCTCTCGGGAAAATAAACGGTATTCTGAGCAGCGTTTACGAACACTAAATTACAAATTTGTTTATATATGTGATTTCTCATAACAATTTTTACTTATATTTGTATGTATTAGTATTAAATTGGACAAAAACTTTCGAAGATCAGGTCTGGCATGCAAAAACGTTTGAAATATTTGATCAGCAATTCGATGGAATGATTAAGTTTTAGGTCTAAGATAACGTGCTGTATTTATCGAATAATATCGATAAGATATCATTATACAGAGTAAATCTCGATCAGAGCCCCATTTTCAAGTCATAAGTGTTGATTGTAAAAATGCCGATCTACGAAAGTTTTTGGCCAGTTATCACTTATCGTTAATTTTACAATTCCTTTCAAATAGTATTTGCTCATTTGTGATACAGTCAAAACTCTTTAATTTCAAATCCCTTATTTAGACACTAGTATCTCATTATCGAAGCAGTTCCTTATTTTTCTGAAAATATCTCATATCGATCAGAACGAAGTAATATGGAAAATCAATCAGTTTTAATATTCAACTAATGTTAATACTTCAAAATTAAGTATAATAAATATGTTAAATAATTTTTCTATGATGTGATATTGGGTTTTTAGATAGTATGACAATAATATTTTGTGGATACTAAAAAAAAGATACTCCTTACTGCGTTAACTATAAACATGAGAGTGGAAATTAAAGAGTTTTGACTGTACATCCACCCAAATAATGTCTCGAAGCATCTGACCAAAGGCTCTAAATATCGGAGGTAGGAAACAATTAAGTTTTACTTGAATATCCATCTTTATGAAACCGATTCCTTTTATTCTGACTGCTTTATTTTTATATCGCCACTTCTTATAAGTAAGCTGTTTTTCAATATTTTAAATATAAAGGAGACTCTAAAAAGTATCTTCTCTCTTTAACAAGAAGATGAGTTTTAAGGAGTTGGAAAATGAAATTCAAGATACAGTCAACAAGATCAGTCTAACAGCTGCAGTGATTGTTTTTTTAACCTGGTCATTAATAGGTAAATTGTATATCTAACATAGTTTTTAACAACTGTAGGAATACTTAGATCCAATGTCGTGAATCGTGTTACGCTGCATTTTCAAATAATAATTGCGTTCATCGATATTTTAAGGCACCTATCAAATTACTTTCTCAAAGTAGATAATGAAGCCCTGTGCGAGATAGTCGGGGCCCTAAGTAATACAAGTGATCATATTTATGTTGCATTTAATACTCTACTGGCCATAAATGCGCATTTGATTTTTGTATTGAGACAACGTCCGAAGATGTCCTTCTATCCATTATATACTTACGCTGCAGTTATGTATATTGGGATTATAAACTATTCATACTACAGTAAGTCTTTACTTTACCAACTAAACTAACCAATTCAAGCAAACGGAACCTATGGTAGAAATTTATCTGGCCAATGTTTCTTCAAAGTCAGAGAATTTTTACCTATTTTAAAGTTTTACATTATATATTTAATGGAATTTCCAGGTGTTTTATATTGTGGATACGTTGTGTTTTTAGTTATGTTCAAGTTTAATAAACGTATGTCGAAACTACGCATTATTAGAAATGCGGAGTATAGAAATTTGGATGATGAAAGTTGCAAACCTGTTGATCATGTTGGAAAGTTATATTGGAGAGTGTAAGATTTTTAACTTAATAATAACACTAAAAAATTAAATTTCAGTTCCATGTACCCAATATCCTGTTTTATCACTTTATTTCCCCATCTTGTTGGCATGCTTATCTATGACTTCTATGGGAAACCGCCTACGTGGTATTATTTCTTTTACCGCTTTTGCAGCCGACTACCAGGAACAACCAACTTTTTCTTCATGTTGTGCGATCCAAACTTTCAACTTGCACTAGGAGAATTCTTCAACTACATCAGACACATATTCATTAAGAAAATTAAAGATGATAAAACCTATGAGCTTGACGAACATACCCAATCAAATCAGACAAGGGAGCAACCAAGTCAAGATCGATTTGGTGGAGACGAAGATTGGAACATTGAATTCGATGATGGCTACAGGATGACTGTCCAGGATCATATAAAATATCTATAATACTCTTATCGTCTAATACTGTAATAGCATCATTATATAATACGTTTGGATATTGAAATTCCTATATACCATTTTCTTCGTATTGCATTTTAAATTGGATCAATAATGGTGTTAATTTTTTTGTAATGTTTGTATCTTGAATATGTTTAACTAAAGTATTTCAAAATCATAGTGTCTCCTATGTTTAAACAATTAAAATAATAGTTATAAAATAAGTTTATTCATTTTTTCAAAAAGTATTTTGATGCTTTTCAGAGTTCATTACCCTTAGTATTTGTTAAATTTTTTGCTACAAAATTTCCTTTAACTAATTGTATGGTTTTAAATCTTACTTTTTTTGATTAAGTTCCACTTAAATGAAAATGTAACTTTTTTACAAAAAAAAGAAATTTTCTAAGTCAGTGTTGCAAATTCTGCTTCACACTTGTTCCTCAATATTCTACTCTCAGAAATATCTACTCAAATCCCTTGTCCTAATCTCTTTTCCCTCACATTTGAATAATCCCCCTTTTATAAGGTAATCATTTCTCACTGATCTTGTTGTCAATCTATGTAAACAATATCCTCATTAAAAACTTCACTTTTTGGCAGTCAACTGTACATCAACAAATATATTCCCTTATCCCTAGTTTTAATATTAAGACATCTTTTATTCCCCATAAATACATTTCCCCTATGGTTGCAACAGTGGTAGCAGCATAAGGTTAAGCTTATCAGCCTTAAATTAAGTAATACTAACCTTCTCATCTATTAAAAGATTAAGAAAAAAAATTAACAATTTTTTTTAGCCATAATCAACCTTAATACAAGTTTACCTGAGTACACTCTAGAAAAGAACATCTACTATGGTAAAGTTACCAGAACAGAAGAATTAATCAATTAGAAAGTTTACAATTTGATTGGCCTAGGCAACAATTTGGCTCCAACCAATGAAACTGCAATACCTTCAGTACAGGTCAAACTTCCCAGCTTCAAAGGAAAAGATAAAAACAATATGGAGTCCTGAATCCTCATATTTGAACTCCACCTAGGACTATATAAAGATAACCAAGACCACTTGTTAAAAAATTGGCCAACTACTTCAAATGCTTGGCTGGTAAAAAGTTCAACTTAAACATCAGGGAGAACTCTGCTCCTACCTGGGAGGTTTTAAGGAATAAGCTCTAATTCTGCTTCAGCACCTGCTTTGACAATTACATCATTTCAAGAGTGTATAAAATTCTAACAAACTGGGACATTAATCAGATACACTATCAAACAGAAAGATTCATTCCCTGGTTCATCTGGACATCAAAAGTCAACAAAGGAATGGTTAAGTACATCTTTTCTAAAGAATTATCAATAAAAGGTCAGCCATTGCATTTGGGAGGAGGTCTGCAAACTACTCAAGGATCTCTATTAGGAGACATAAAAGGCTAAATAAAAAAGTCTTTTTTCCATTACCTTGTTCAAAAAACTTCAGTAAGAAAAGGAAAACAAGGGCAAGGCCTAAAACTACAACTATAAGTAATAAAAACCATTTAAAATTCTGCCAACTTAATTTGTAGAGGCCACTAAAGAAACTCCAACAACAGTCAAGATGACTCCTGGCTGTTAGCCTAGATAGATCAAGTGTTAGCACTTCAGACTATAAGAATCAGGTTGGAATTTCCATTAACAACTCTTCTTTTTATAATAAAAATACCTATATACCCTTTTTTAGAATAGATGACCAAAAACCATTGTTTACACTATCATAGAGAAGTCTCTATTTTCCAATAACTTTGCCAAGAAGTACAATATGCCCTTGGTGAGATCAAAAATTCAAACCCTCATCCTGACTTATCAGACTAAAGCCACAGCCGGCCAATATATAGATACCATAAGCATCACCCTGAGTCATTCAATTATTAAAATTGGAGGGATGATTTGTCCTTAATTAAGCATTAACATAATTGCAGGACTGGACTGGATACAAAAAGTGAAACCAAAATAAACTAGTATACTTTGAATCTTAGTAAATTTAGGAGTCATTAACTTCAATATATTCCTGAAAGAGTGAATCACTTCCTCAAGAACTACATGTTTGTCAAGGTTTTCAAAACTTAAAAAAAAAACAAAAAGGGAAAACTGCAAGTTTCACTTTATACATTTACAAAATGTCTCCCTTAAACATAGTTACAACAACCATCAGGAAAAAATCCTCCTAGAAGAATTTAACAATTTCTTTGATAATAAACTCAGTGGTCTTCACAAGGTTCAAGAGATTGAACAACAGATTTAACTTCAGGGATCTATGTATTAACTTTCTTAGATTACCAAATTAAAAACCCTAGAAGATCAAACCCTCAAAGCTCACCTTTTCAAAGCCCTAGATTGGAGATCAACTAGAAGCTCCCAGGACCCATAGGGGGAAGCAGTCTTCTTTGTTCAAATAAGGATGTAAGCTGTAAGAGAGCATAATATTAGTTCCTATACTGTAATGCTGTGAGATTGCAAATTAACAATGGCAAATTTACTGGCTCTTTTGTATTCTTCTTTGATTATAATATTATATTGTTTTTTTAGTCTTTGATAACTTATCAATACATTTATGATATCCTTTTTAAGCTTTAACTTCTTTTGGCATGGCAACACATTCTTTTGTATTTTTGCAATTATTATTATAATTATCAAATATCCTTTTTACAATTACTCTCAATACTGCTATGTTCAGACATTCTTAACAACTATTGTAATAAATCCTTGATAAGATGTAAATGAAATACTAAAAAAAAAACTAAGTAATTATTTTTTATAAATTGTTTTAATTATCCTTTTATCAAAATTCAATAAAGAAACTTGTTTTCTTTTAGACTTCCCTCAAATACTTCCTTGAAAAACTCTTATTATTCTATCCTTCCTCTCCCTTCAGATCCTAATTGCGTTTTCTTCTAACCCTAGCGCTCTCTTGTCCTTAATTGTGTTTTTCTGGTTTGGCTTTTGTCATCTTCATAAAATTTCTTATTCTTAAACTCTTTTTCTTAATTTTGACTTTCTTCATCTCTTGAATTCAGTCACTTAACTCTTTACTAATCTTAATGCAACAACTAATTATGACCTTTTTTTATAAATTATTGTATCTTATCTTACCTTAAATTACATTTTTAATTGCTAATTGTGGAAACAGATAGGTTTCCCAATGTCACCTTCAGAATCCAATAGGCTAAAGAATCCAGGTTGAAACTACATACTGCTACCAAAGTTGGTATTCCCTAAAATAAGTTTTCAAATATTGTCCCAGCTAGCTTATAACATCCCAAGTGGAGAATTAACTATGGCATTACTGCCCTCAGTAATAAGAAGATTGGGAGCAGGTAGGGCGCCTGGGGTCCAAATACTGGGGGAACCTCCTTATGGGTTTTGGTTGCCCCTACTACCGTAAACATGAAACTAATCATCACATAATATACCAGCAGCCATCTGGTATACTGTAGTCCATTTCTTATCAAGTTGGTCCTTTGAGTAATGGCCGCCTGAGATCCTGGATCCCCTGCCAAGTACCCAACCACTATTGGGTGGTCCATTAGCCCCAAATAAGTCTGAATGCAGGCTAATTCAAACCCTGATATCTCTTGTACTACTCCAATTTTGGTTGGTACTGTCTTCAGGATTTTGTTGACCCTTGTCTGGTGATCTTGTTTAAAGGTAAGAATCTCCTGTTGTTGAGCCTCCAACCAATCACCCAAAGTAGCCAGAGCCTTAGGAGTATAGATATCTTCCGTTTTCACATTCTCAAATGGTTGCCACAAATTCCCTTTAGGAGTCAAAGTGATGATGTTAGTCATCCCAGCAATTATTACCAGGCTCAGGATACCAACCACCCATGTAACCCACTTCCACCCACTACACGTATTTCCTTTATCCTTAGAGACCAATACCACAAAGATTCAGGTGGCGGAGTCTCCCTTAAGGGTCTGGTAATTCTTTGGATTAACTCTTGTTTGACCATCCCTAGGGTAATGGAGACTATCAGCTCCAGGACTAACCTACTGCATTGGCCAAGATCTTTGCCAATCTTACACATTACCTCATGTACCACGACCTTAGATAACATGGGTGTTACCAAGGCAAACATCATTTCTCCTAATCCATGTATACCTGGGGCTTTATACCCAGAAAACATCATACTTATCAATACTACCATAACATAGAACACCTTATCTAGTTGTGTCTTTGTCATTACATGGGGCTCAGCGCCCTTCAAAATCATTAGATTGTTTTGCAAACTGTCTTTTGTTTTCATCCTCAATCATATAGTAAACTAATTTATAATAAATATAGATAATTGCAAAAATAACTTTAATATCAATTGGGGAAAAATGGGGGTTTTCATCTGTTCTTAAATAACTTTGACACCTTCTTCAATCTTTATCTTTGTTTGATCCTCCACCTGTTGTAGTATTCCCCTGGTTTGCCTGATCCTTCTTCCTGTGGCTTCTGCCAGTATTGTTTGTCCTCTTCCTTGATTCTTTGTTCATGCAGGGGGTCAAGTTTGAGTAAATGGTCCTTGATCCAACTTTCATATTCCTCCAAACTTACTTCATTGTCCTTGGAGGCATCCCCCAATGATCCTCCTAACTTGGGGTAAACTCATCTTGCTTAAGGTTGTGATTTTTGTCCGGTGGTAATTTTTCATTTTGAGGTTCATTCATAGTCAAGAAAGCGTTACTGACACTAATTCTTTTGCAATACCACTCAATTTCCATAATTTTTTCCCTTTTGATTTCTTAATTGCATAACTATAGATATTATTATCTGGATTCCTCACCTACAATAATCTTAACTCTGCCATCTGTATTCCAAGATTGTCTCAATCCTTAAATTATTATTTGTAATTTATATCTATATTTCTATATAAACCACCTTTGACAAGTGTTCCTCTTGACTAATACTTTTCCTCCTTCTTAGAAGTGTGGTTTTATCTTTTTTATATTTAGAAAACCTAATATTTCTTCTTGTTTCAATTTTCTACAGTAGCCTACAGTTATCTGCTAACTACTGTGCTTAAAACAACATAACCATTAGAAATAGGCACCCTCTCTCCTTAACTGAAGAATTCTTAGACTAAGTTGTCAGTGCCTGCATCTTCTCAAATATTGATCTGACCGCTGGGTGCAACCATGTCATAATTTATGAATAAGAATTTCTAAAAGTATCTTACAATAAAAGAATGGTACATATAAAAAGATTTGTAATTAGACTTGTAGTAATGAATTCCCTGTGCACTTTTGTAAAATTAGTAGATCCAATCTTAAAAAAGGAATTAGGACAATGGTAGACATATAATTCAGCAAGATCATTGTATTTAATAAAAGTGACAAATTAAAACTTTATAAATTTATATAAATTTATAACTTTTTAATATCACAATTTATAAGTCAAACCCTCAAGTTAAGAATTTGTAAAACTTTACTAGCATTCCTAGGTTAAGTCATAAACAACCAAGGTATCTCCCCTGATCTAAAGAAAGTCATTCCAGTTAGATAACTACCCAAAATTACTTAGGTGAAAGAATTACGTTTCTTTCTTGGTCTCAATGCATAAAACAGGAACTTAACCTCTAAATGTTCTAAATTGACAGATCCTTTGTCCAACCTGTCAACAAAGTCATGAAAAAATTCTAATTGGACCCCAAAATATGAAAGAGGTTTTGTGGCCCTCAAAGAGAAACTAACTACACATTTAATCAAGTACTAAACTTTAATCAAGAATTTTAATTATAAACTGATGACAGTGACAGAGCAATAGGTTTTGATTGTGGATATATACACCTGAAAGGTCTGAGCTGGTGGCTTAAAAATTATGTATCTTACAAGGAAGAGAGTTAAACCTACCTATACACCATAAAGAATAATTACTGTTGTTTCTCCCATTAAAAAATGGAGATGCTACTGCTAAGAAGTGCACAAGGTATCTGTTTTAGCTGACCAAAAATTGTTAAAATTCTGTAAAACACAAACAAAACTATCACACAGACAAGCCAAAATGGATTGAAATTTTTGATGAAAAAAATCCAAGAATCATTTACATCCTGGAATGTAACCCCTTCATAAAAATACTCTATCTTGCATTAACATCTAAAATTATCAAGTATTCAGATACCTCAATTCAGACTAGCCAATATAGTATGCTTATACTAAACACAGAGTCTAGCTACCAATGTATTTAACAAGACATTGAAAACCCCTAGTTAAGAATAAACCTTGGTTCAAGATGGACAACATTAGTGCTGTGTAACAAAAATTAAAGCATCCCTAAAATTAATATGTGGTGCCCTACACTTTAAAAATGCACAAAACGTCCTTGAGAAATGCAAAACCTGTAAAAGTCAGGACTAACAAGGCTTCTAAAAAATCTGTAATACATTGAGAGAATGGTGCCCCTATGAACTTTGGGCTATCAATATAATAAGTCCAATGCTAAAAGTACTACCAGTAATTATCATCTTGTTAAGGCTGTGAATTTCAACATTCAATGGTTTGTGCCTTGTGCTAAAGATACTTATGATGGCTGTGAAATATTTACAAGCTACACTTGTGTTATCTATTTATACTATGATCAGCCTATGTGACTATAAAGAAAAGTATAATAATGGTTTATACAAAGGCTATCATTTAACCTTTGTCTCACAATTACTGACCAGGATTAAATAATCTAGCTAGTTGATCCATCAACTAATCAAACCCTTGAGAGGCCAAAACTTGACAAGTATGTGTTTAAAATGATCCTTGACAAGAACCTGCGGTTATATTAATTTTGGCAAGAGAAAAATAGAGTTAAGATTTATATCTGTGACCTCCAGACTTTTTTTCTTTTTCCAAATTTTTTAATTAAAAACTTATTGTCATGACCCCAAAGTTGTGACACTATGCTCTGGATCTTACTCACAGGCTGGGACAGCTAGGACAAGGTGGCCAAGGCAAGCAAGACAGTCTTACTTACTACCTTAACAACCAAAGAAGATTGGAACACAATAGCCCCAAAGACTAGTAGTGAACATAGAGGGATCATGGTGTTGAGGGCCAGAACCACTGCAAGTGGTTCAGCCATAGTTGTTGTTGATTGTTACTAGTTAAAAAACTTAAATCTAAATGAGGAGAACTAATCAAAAAATAAGAATATGAGTAGATTGTTCTTTATTATTGTTTATTGAATTCAAGAACTAAGTCAAAAGAGACCAACAACTTTCTTGGAGAAATTTCCCAAAGTTTTATCTGAGAGAAATTTTGAGCTTTTGAGAGTTTAAGTTTAGTTGTTTAACCTCAAACCCTTATGAATGCCTTAATAAAGTACTTAGTAGAGTTAGCCTTGATATTGTTCACCTTAGTGATGGTGATGGAGTCCAAAACAGATAAAAGTCTATGAGAACCACTAGGAGAATCCCTGAGGTTCATGACATTACCCCCCAGACTTTTAGATGTTAAGGCTGAGTGGGAGGATGCAATGAGGTGCTTACAGTTGCTACAGTCCTCTTCATCCTGCCAAGTGTGTTCTTCAACGGGGTAATGTTTTCATTTGACCAAGAACTGAGTCTTACCCTTGACTATTCTTTCCTTTAGGATCTTCTCTACCTCATATTCAAAACTGGGTTCCACTTGAGGTAAGGAGGGGTGTTTTAGAACCTTTCCTTCAAACGGTTTGAGCAGGCTCTGGTGAAACACAGGGTGGACTTTCCAGGTTGAGGGCAGTGCAAGTTCAAAAGCTACAGCATTAACTACCTTCTTTACCTTGAAAGGACCTAAAAATTTAGGAGAGAACTTCTGGATCCCTACCTTGAGCTTCAAGTTCTTGGAGTTTAGCATCACCCAACCACCAGTTTTGATCTCAGGACCTGGTATTCTTTTCATGTTGGCAGATCTCTTGTGGGTCTGGCTGGCCTTGTTGAGGTTGTCCATTAACATTGCTTGAGTCTGTGTTAGAGTTCTCATTATATCTGCAGTCTCTGGATGGGAAGTGAGAAGAGGGGGTTGGAAAAACACTGGATTGTAGCCATAGTTCGCATAGAAGGGAGAGAACTTAGTTGAGTTCTGAGTCTTCCTGTTGTAGGTGAACATAGCTAACAGCAACCAATCCTGCCAGTCATCTTGCTCCTCAGAGGTGTAGCAACGTAAATAGTGCTCCAAGATCTGATTGAGCCTTTCAGTTTGGCCATCAGACTGAGGATGGAAAGTTGAAGAGAGGCATTGCTTGATACCCAGCAATTTGGTCAGGCTTGAGAAGAATTGGGACACAAACTGGGTGCCTCTATCTGATACAATTTCCTGTGGCAGGCCGTGTCTGGAGAACACCTCTTTCAAGAAGATGTTGCTGGCTTCCTTGGCGGTGATTGTCTTGAGGCAAGGAAAGAATTCTGCCCATTTGGTGAACCTATTGACTACCACCATGATAGCTTCAAAGCCATTTGAAAGGGAAAGGTCAGTGATGAAGTCTACACTGATGGAAGTCCAAGGGGCTTCCGGAACCTTCAAGGGGAGCAAGAGTCCATCAGGCTTGGAATTAGAGGGTTTGTTCCTTGAGCATGAGAGACAATGCTTGACATGTTCCTTCACTGACTTCTTGAGGCCTGTCCAGATGAAGTGGTGTTTGATTAGGGAGATTGTTCCTGATATCCCAGAGTGTCCAGCAAGTATGTGATTGTGATACTGTTCTATCACTTTTGTTCTTAAAATACCTTCTGGAACCCATAATAGACCTTTGTAATATAGAGCCTGGTCTGTGACAGTGAAGTCTCCTACCTTATTAGCAGAAGAGGCAGAAGATACTTCCAATATCTTACCAAGTGAGAATTGGTCCAGACCCTGTGCCTTGATGATCTTGTTGAACAATGGTGGCAGTGGCGATTCTATGTTAAACAGGGACTCTGGGAGTAAAGTCACATTGTTGAAAACGTCCAGTTCTTTGGGATCATAGAGGTGTGCTGGATCTCTACTCAGTGAGTCTGCTATAACGTTCAATTGTCCCTTCTTGTACTCAATGACAAACTTGTAAAGCGCTAGTTCATAGTGCCATCTTGACTGTCTTTGGTTCAACCACTGAGGAGATTTGAAGTACTCTAGGGACTTGTGGTCTGACCTAATTGTAACCAGATGTTGGGCATTCTGTAGATGGTGTTGCCATTCCTTAAGAGCGCTGACAATTGCCAACATTTCCTTGTCATGTACTGGGTAATTGGTCTCCGCTGGAAGCATCTTCCTGGAGAAGAAGGCTACTGGGTGCTCTACTCCATCAGCTCCTGCTTGTAGTAGGACAGCACCAACCGCAAAGTTGGAGGCATCAGTCTCTAAAATAAACGGTTTAGAGGGGTCTGGGAGGGCTAGAACCGGGGTACAGGTCATAACTTTCTTTATCTTTTGAAAAGCAGTTTGGTGCTCTACCCCCTAAGAGAAAGGAACCTTGACAGAGGTGAGCTGGGACAAAGGAAACGCAATTTCAGACAGATCTTTAGCATATCTACGTAAGAAATTGACAGTCCCTAGGAAGGAGCGCAACTCAGTCCTATTAGAAGGCACCTTCCAGTTGACCACCGCTGCAACCTTGTCAGGGCAGGCTGCCTGACCGTTGCAGAATATGATATTACCTAAGAAAGATAACTGTTCCTTGAAAAACTCACATTTGGACCTTTTCAGTCTGAGAGAACGGTTGTGCAAGGCCTGGAACACGTTCTTCATATCCTTATGGTGTTTTTCTACTGAAGGGGAGAAAACCAGGATATCATCAAGGTAAGTAATGCAGCAGGAGCCCACCAGGGATCCCAGGGTGTTATCAATCATCCTTTGAAAAACTGATGGGGCATTCTTCAACCCAAAAGGCATGGAGGTATACTCAAAGACTCCAAATCTACACTCAAAGGCTGTATGCTGACAAGAAGATTGTGTTACCAGAATCTGGTGGAAAGCATCCTTTAAGTTAATCTTGGAATAGACAACAGAGCCTGAGATGGAAGAAATGATGTCTTCTAACAAGGGGAGAGGGTAGTTGTCCGTTTCTGTGACTGTATTTAACTTCCTATAATCTACACAAAACCTCAGTTCTCCTGAGGATTTGTGAACAAGAATTACTGGGCTAACAGTTGCTGATTTGGAAGGGACAATTATCTCCGCTGCCAATTTTTCTTCTATCTAAGTCTGGAGACTCCTCAATTTCTTCTGGTCCAAAGAGTAAATTGGACTACCCATGTATTTCTCTGTATTGGGCTTAAATTTGATGGAGAAGTGTAAGTTCTCTGGAATGTTTGGAGTAATATTATTGTTGAACAGGGGTTCAAACATGTCAATGATGGGTTGAGTAGGTTCTATCTCTTAGTGAGAAGGAGAATTGTGGGAGAGTGTGTTGATGGCAGTAATTTTATCAAGCACAATGTTGTGAGATTCCAAGGGAAGGTAATGAACTTTACCCTCCCTCCTTATTACCACCTGGCCCTTGCCAAGGTCCATTATGGGTTCACACATCCTCCACCAATTCATACCCAAAATAACTCTATAAGTTAACCCCTTAACAACCCTAAACCTAGAGTAAAAGCTAAATGTTCCTACCTTAACTAAAACTTTTTCTTTTGTGATGAAAGACTTTATGTTTGTCCCATTAGCCAGAGCAATATAGGAACACTGAACAGTTTCTACATTCAAACTCTAGGCAAGGTCTAAACTTATATAGTTTGACGTAGCCCCAGCATCAATTAATGAAATAAAACTATCCAAACTTAAACTAGGAAAAGGTGAAGAAAGTAAAAGGTAAGAAGAACGGTTATCTTTATCTCTATGTCTCAAGTTATAGGAAGAAAGGTTACCCATGGACTCCTTTTGGGCAGAAGTAGAGCTTTCTAGGTCCTTCAGGTCTTCATAGGCTCCAGAGAAGTCAGGTTTTCTGCCCCTCACAGTGAGGACGGAAAGTAGCTCTGGCTTTAGACCTTCAAAGAACAGCTCAGAACACTTATTAGGGTCTAGACTAGCTCTCTGGGACAGGAGGTGGAACTTTTCATAGTATTGGGTTACCGTTAAGTCCTCCTTGGAGAGATTGCCCAAGGCTTTGATGGCTTGGGCCTGGGTCATGGGGGGAACCAAGTTGTTTTGCTTGAACTCCTTCAGGAACAGAGGGAAGTTGGTATTGAGGGCTGAGTTCTGAAGCAGGAGTTCTAGGGTAGTCTGTCTATGGGCTGAGGGCAGGACCTCCAGCAGTCTTCTAAACTTCTCCTGGTCATCTAAGGATTTGCCATAGATTTCCTCAAGAGAGAAATCTACCAAACAGTTGTTGATGATCTCCTCAACCTTGCTCTTGTTGGAAGAGGTCGAGATTGGGAGAGTAGTTAGGCAATTGATTATAGAGATATTGTTGTTGCTGGGGGGTCTGGATGGTGAACGTAGCCAAGACCAAGTGAGCTCCAGGCACAACAGGGTAACCAACAGGGAGTTGCAGACCAGGTAAACGAGCTGTCTATCCTGATACCAAGCTACTTTATTTTGGAAAGTAGCGGAAAACAATAGAGGTTGGTCTCTAGTGTCATGACCCCAAAGTTGTGACACTATACTCTGGATCTTACTCACAGGCTGGGACAGCCAGGCCAAGGCGGTCAAGGCAAGCAAGATAGTCTTGCATATTACCTTAACAACCAAGGAAGATTGAGACACGCTAGCCCCAAAGGCTAGTAGTGAACATAGAGGGATCATGGTGTTGAGGGCCAGAACCACTGCAAGTGGTTCAGCCATGGTTGTTGTTGATTGTTACTAGTTAAAAAACTTAAATCTAAATGAGGAGAACTAATCAAAAAAGAAGAATATGAGTAGATTGTTCTTTATTATTGTTTATTGAATTCAAGAACTAAGTCAAAAGAGACCAACAACCTTCTTGGAGAAATTTCCCAAAGTTTTATCTGGGAGAAAGTTTGAGCTTTTGAGAGTTTGAGTTTAGTTGTGTAACCTCAAACCCTTGTGAATGCCTTAATGAAGTACTTAGTAGAGTTAGTCTTGATATTGTCCACCTTAGTGATAGTGATGGAGTCCAAAACAGATAAAAGTCTATGAGAACCACTAGGAGAATCCTTGAGGTTCATGACACTTATATAGTCAAACAATTAAAAGCAAGATTCTAGTGCGTTGATATTTCTATGCATCAAAATTTGGTGCATCAAATTAAAATTTTTCTGTTGATTTATAGCAAAATTATAGGTAGCTGCTAGTTAAAGACAATTTTTTCTACCCCACAATAAAAATCTTTGACTACTAAAACCTTTTTTTTGTTCCTTGGTCTGGAAAAATTATCTTTGTAATATCAAAGACTTATATTTCTCACATATATTGATATTACAATTTTAAGGAAATCTAAATAGATTGGGTTACTAAGTACTTTGAGTTTAATTAAATTATTACATAACTGAAAAAGTATACTTATGAAAAGATTATCAAACATTATTCATATATTTATCACAAGATAAAACATAAATGAAAACTTGTTTTAATAATGACTAATTATTGTAAAAATATGAAAAAAAAAATGTACTTAATTAATTATTTTTGATTTATTTTATTTTAATTTTAAAACTATAGGATTATTTTCAATTCAAGAAATAATTAAATAAGTTTTTTATATCAATAAAGGTGCCTCTTTGGAAGTAAATATGGATTTAATGATTAATTCCATAGTTTTTAAAAAATTGAATTGTTATAAATCAAAAAATAATTTTGAAAAGACATCCACTTAGCTATTCATATTTCAAAATTCTAGTTCTAAACCTATTAGATATACTACTTACAATACTTTAAGTCTTTAAAAGCAACAAGTTGACTATTTTTTAAAAAAATTTACAGTTAATTCTATTCATTAGTTATTGAATTGTAATTTTGCTGAGACTTTTGCCAAAATATAAAAAAAATGAATGTTCTCTGAGATTTTACTCAAGTATGCAAATCAATCAATCAAATTTTAAAATATTGATATAGAAAGAAACCTGTCTGCAGAAAAACAATGGCAATTCTTTGGTATCATTTTCTTTGCAATCAGAAGTTTTAGATAATCAATAGTTGTCTCAAGGCTAAATTTTCAATAAAACGCAATTTCCAATGTTTTTTATTAGATGTGATTATGTAGTTGGTTTGTCAATCTGACTAAGCTTGGCTAAAGATTAAGATCCATTTGGTGTCTTAATGTTACAAATCTCTATTAAAAATATGACGGCAATAGTTTTAAAAAATATTATCTTAATTAATTACTCTTGCAAAGAAATTCAATACTCTATAAGTATAAAGAATAACAAGGAGAGAAAATTGATGTTAAAGCATAAAAAAAGTATACACTAAGTCTATATTGATAAATTTATCCCTTCTAGATTTAGGATCCTGCTTTTTGCTGAAGCTATAATTAAAATTAAATCCTAGTGTGATAAAGCAAACCCTAGCTATATAAAAAACCTGATATGAAACAATTCACTATTGGTTTTATTTAAAACTTGAATTAATTAGGTATTGACCTAATTTAAGTATTTAAAATATTTTTTTATACATATTTTTATTACCAATTGATAGATAAATTAAGTAATCTTTAAAAATTACATCTTTTTTATAATAATTTAACCTTAAATAAATGATTGTCAGTAAAAGATAAGATTTTTAATATTATACTGTTTAAAAACTAATTATTAAGAGATAAAAAACATCTTCTATATATTGGGTTTATTTTAATCATTGTCTTAATTTTGTCAGATTTAATTTTAATTATATTTGAATCAATTTGTCACAGGTTTTTTATTATCAAACTTAATTTTAATTTGAATTTCTTTAAAAAAATGTTTTAGGTTTCCCTTGTTGAAATTATTTTCAAATTTTTAATAGAATTTAAAATTTATCTGATAAAACAAGACAATAATTATGAAATGACTAAATTATTTTTAGGCTTTAAGTATATAGACTAGGTTTTCAATTAAATTGTCTTATTCTTGTATCACTTTAGCCTTATTGATAAAATGTGTTTCTTATTTTATATTTAAAAGTCTCAAAAAAAATTCTAGTGTGTTAAATAAGAAATTGAGTTTTAATAGTTGCCTACTGCACCTTAACTTATTACATATACAGTATTATGTTTTTCAAATTTTTAAAAATATTCTAAGTGAATTGGTCTATATTGTTTTTTAGTTTAAGTTTAATTTGTTGCCAAAGTTTCTTTATAACCAGCAGAAAGAGTTTCAGGTAATGTTATATTGGAAGGTATGCCAGTATTTTGCTTGATTGATTTTTTTATCTTTGATCATGATAGATTATATAAGCTAACTTGAATTT
>CAOJZF010000461.1:0-20019 GCA_948465475.1 Thalpophila matura
AATACATCAACAAAATTTGAAATTAATATTACTAGAAATGGCTTTTAATGTCTCCTGTTATATGGGTAGCAGAAAGTAAGGTTTGGTTAATGTTAAGTTTGGCTAGCTCTCCTCCATCTTTTTCCATTTAGAACACAGCATTATTCTTTTTTCCCTTATTAAGCTTATAAATATAGTTGTGGAATCTCACATGAGGTTCATCCTCATCAACCTCTCCTTTTAAGGCACCAAGAATCTTCTGGTTCTTTACTTCTAGTTTTTTGGCATCAAACCCAGATGCTGAAATCATTTTTCTTTTCTTTTTCAAAGTAGAGATAAAATATACAATTTTTAAAAAGGAATATCAAAAACAATTGTTCCCATATGAAAAACTTTTTATACAAAAAAAATCTTTTAAACCAGATCTCTGTAGAGTAGTACTCAAAATGATTTAGAAAGAAGCTCTTCTATTTAATGTTAGTTAGTCATTTACTTTCTCTCCTCAATTTTTCAAGCACATAAAATTAAATGCATTTTATACATTTTCTTGCTCATGTTTTATTCTTTAGCTTTTCCAATAAGTTTCTCAACCTTTTTCAGGTGCGCATTTGACTAAATGCATTTGCTTACTCTAATTCTAATTAGGAAAAGCAAATTATTAAGCTTTCCGCTCTAGTGTACTTTAACACTTTATCTAATAACCTTGTAGATTCATACTAACAGCCTTAATCCTTATTTGATTAGCTATTCTGTATTTTGTTCTTATGAATCAAATATTTTTGGAGTGAATCCTCTTTAAGAAACCTCATATTGAACCAGTCTACTAACCGCATTTTTAATGGTACCTTTCCAAAGTTTATATATTAACACCTTTGTGATAATACGACCAGAACTTGTCAAATCCTTTGAACTATAATAATCTACTCCATTATTTATAATCTTACCAAAGACCATGCGCCCACTACTTCCTAGGAGCGGGCAAGCTAACCTAGACCCATGGTCTTTGACTGTCACTTTTCCTCAATCATCAAATTTAATTTTTGTTCTATTTTTAAATTGAAATTGATATAATATTCTCTAATTTAAGATTCTTGTTACAAGGTTTTCCTCTTAGTTTAAAAAAAGTATCAAAGTTTCAAACAAATAAATTGATATTCTTTTGAATTTATAAAAAAAATTAGGGAAATATCAAATATTTTAGAAGATTTTCCTAAACAAGATTTGGGCGTCAGAATGGATGTGGTCCCTAAAAAAAAAACCTGTTTTACCGCCAGATAACCATTATGTTAAACAAAAGAACAAACTGAAGGGTATAAATCCTAAACTTTATTCTATCTATAAACTCACTCTTGGAGAGGATTGTATCCTCAAAAGAACTTTCAAGAAGACCTTTAGCAAGAGTCAATTTGTCTGTCTCAATCTACCTTTCTGGCTTTGGTGATCTTTGTAGCCAAATAGGATGGATCTTTTTATCTTGTAACTAATTACTGAGCACTTAATAAGGTAAGTGTAAAGAATTAATACCCTTTAATCTTAATGGATGAACTGTTTAACAAGTTAAAGCCTGCTTGATTCTTTAGCAAGATTGAATTGACAAGCAGCTATTATTGGTTATGGGTCAAAGAGTTATTATCCCTTAGACCACCTTCTGTACCAAGTATGATATATATATGTGTGTAGTTATTAACTCTTAGAGGTTAAAAGGACCACTTCTGTGTTATCTATATTCAGATAAAGTTTTGAAAAATCTATTAAAAAACTCTCGTTTACTTAAACAGCATCACCATCTACAGTTCTACTTGAGCACAGAATCTTAAGGACGTCCAATCAGGCCTCAAAACACTCAAGGCCCAACTGTAAGTTTAGTAGGTCTAAACTTTTGAGATATGATAAAGATAGCAGATCAGGTAAGATGTTTATTCAAGAAAGAAATGGATGGTAAGCTGATGTCTCATCAGAGACTATAGAACTGACCATATGCCTTCTAAGAGAGTTTGAAATAAGGAACTCTGATCTTCTTGAAACATAGCAGGGATTTCGTTTGGACATAAGCCCAAGGTAACTGGCCATCACTGAGAGTAATATGTTTAGAAGGCTCAATGTCATATTAGACAGAATTAGAACAAATTGGATGATAGAATAGACTGATCATCTATACTTCAGGGATTATCTTGAGTGAAGTTAATCTTAATATGCAGACCTAGAAGGAGTTTAATTCTGAGGGGCATATGAGATGCCAGAGACATATGAGATGTCTGAAGCATATGAGATGCTCATGAGAAAAGAAGAAAACACAGAAGAGTATGAGAGCGGAATTTTGATACTTTAGAAAACAAGATCAACTAAGGTGACAGGCTGAGATACCTTAAGAAGAATCAGAGAAGAAAGACAGAAGAACACTCATGCCAAATATGATTGATGAGGATGAGTTGTGCAAAGCACAAAGAATTTATGAAGTTACTATGTGAATTTCTGGAAAGAGTTCAATTGAGAAAGCAAGATTTTTTATTACTAACCATATGTGAAAATAGAAAGCATTCTAAGGTCAAGTGGTGTAACTTAATCTCGTTATCAAGTTGGTATTTGAAGAAGCAGTTTTAGGATGGGTTTTGAGAGGAGTATCTGAAGATTGGTCCAATCAAAAATGGCATTCAAACAATCATAGGAAAAAATTAAAGAAGATGATAATCAACGAGAATTTCCATAATAGGAAATGTTTTTTGATTTTACTCTTTCTTTAGGCTTTTATTGACCAAACTTTATGAAAGACAAATGAGAAAAGAGCCTTGAAAGAAGACCTAATGTCAAAAAGGAAATTGAGAGGTCAAAAGTTTTGACCTTGGCCAAAGACTTAAAGAGGAAGTACCCAATGATGACATGGACACCACAGTGGTCCTGAAGACCAGAGAGTCTCAGCCTAAGATATTCCTAAAGATGATAATCAAAATAGTACCAAAAGAAGCTAGATTTCGCATAATTAATGAAACAATCAAGAACCATCTAATGAGGTTATGATGACTGAAAAGAGATACAACCAAGCCTAGAGAACCAGGTACAAGACAGTACTCAGTAGAGTGAAGGATAGCAGCTATCCTGACCCCAAAAAGTTTCAATAAAAACAATTAATAAAATACATATAATAAAACGGTCTTTTTAGTAGTTAGTTTAATAAGTCACTTGATAAGTATTTAGTTGATAGCCTGGAAGGTAGGTTTATCCTTGATAAGATATGCAAGCACATTAGAATCGTCTATACAGCTAAATGCAGCTAGAATAAGATGTATGGTTCTTAACAAAAGCCTTGTTGGTAAATCAAATATGTAGATCTTTAGATTAGAAGTATTTTAGCTTATAGAGCATAGGTAAAAGAGTCTCAGGGTGCTCAAGATGAACAATGTGCATGACCCACTCCCTACAGTAAGCAAACCAAAAAAGTGAGTTTTTTTATTTAGGAAGAAGTCAACATCTCAGAACAGATTGCTACCAAGACTGAATCAAATTAAATTCAGAGAAGTTTATGTAGTAGTGGCTATGCCTCCTCCAGATAATAGAAGAGACCTTAAAAACTTTGGGTATGATACATCACAACCATAGTTTACAATCAAGTGTATATATCTCACCTCCCTATTGAACTGATTGACCAGATTATATATTAAAAATCTTGAATGGACCCCCCTATGTGATAACTCTTATGACAGTTGATAGAACTTAATCTAACTTCCCCAATTCTCCATTATCTGCGAGCAGCTGATTGATACCAAGTTGAAACCAATGCCTTGGATTCAGAAATAGGTGGGGTGCTCTAAATAAAGGTGCCTAGCAGTGACTTCCTTCTTCTAGTCTTTTACAAATCATACAGGATCAATGTTTGGGAACAGATGTATCACATTCAAAACAAGAAACTGCTAGCACTCTACTATTGCCTCAAAAAAACAGGCAGTGCTGCCCTGATAGTAGGGTAAGTTTGAAGTGTTGATGTTGTTAATTGGGTAAAGTAAATACACAATCATTAGATATTACTAAGGAGTAGTTGTGTTGAATTAGAATTGTTGTTAAATAGTTTGTGATTAAAATAATAAGACAATTGGCTAAAGTGTTTAACCAGGAAGTTGATGGTTTTGATTCAAGTTGAATGCACATACCCTCTATCTGTCTGATTTTAATAAGAACTATAAATTATCAATCATAAAATTAATTATTAACTAATCTTGGTAATAATTCACATTTTATCCAATGCCGCATTCAGGTTAGGAATATTTGTCTACATAAGTGTTTTATATAGGTTTGAAGTACTTAAATATGAAGCAAATTCACATTGGAGAAGAGATGCATTGAGATTTATTTGCCGTATAAATATTGAAGTCCTGCTGAAGAAACTGAATTTTTTTGAAAGTATCTAGACATTATCAGACGGAAATTTTATTAGAATCTAATAATAAAACTCTGGTCTAATTAGTATTTTCTTTTGATAGACGTTTTCTAAGATATTGTTTGTGTTGTATAAAGTCTTATTTACTTTTTTATAATTGATGCGCTGTGATCATGTTCTTTCATAAAAGGTTTAACAGAAACCAACATTTTCTATATCTTAGTAAAGGAAATTATGGATATCAACAATGATGCTGTGTCAACAAAATCCAATACATCATTTAAGGATTATATGCATAACATTTAGGAAGGTATCACACTCAATGTGATCAATTATGTATACAGTGCTAGAAGCAATGAGCTAGTACAGCAAGTGGAAACACTAACTGATAATAAAAGAACCATTCTTCTAAAATTTCTGCTTAAAAAAATACGGTTTTGACCATGCTGACATTAGAGCATCTACAGGAAGAAGAGATCTATAATAAGATGTATGAACTGACCTCTATATCTAATCCCACTTCAGGTGGCAACACAAAAGCGCTCTTAGCCATGTTGAGGTTAGGAAAGTCATTGACAGAGCTTTCTGCAGTTCCAAAGTTAGACCAGTCTTCAGAAAATCCTAAGAGTGGATCTTTGGTGAATCAAAACTTTTTGATTACTCAATATTTGTTCTAGAGGAAAAAAATTGCTTTGTTCATAGCATTTGTTATATAAGAGTTAAGTGACTGGTTTACTGTAAATAATTTCAATTGTGGGAGGATTTTAAGATGGAAATCAAGAAGACTTAGGATTTAGACCTTTTTCCCAGTGAATCATTGAAGAAAATAAGAATATGGAACAAGCTATAGATGAGAATATCTATGTGTATGCTCTAAAGTTTGAAGATATATGATTATTCTATAAAGCTCATATTGGCAAACAAGGGGGTATTGACTTGTTTCTGGCCAAAATTAGAGAAGCAATTAGTAGACAGCCCTTAAGAAACAAGGAGAAAAGCTTCTCTTGGGAAGAATCTCTACAGGAAGTCTTTATAATAGATAATATGGAGCCCTGTAAAAAAGTAGAGATATCTGGTGGGAAGAGATATTTGTTAGAAAATGCTGCTGAAGAAACATTTAAGTCCTTAGATAAAATAAGTCATGACTCTACAAAAAAAAAATGGATTTTAAGAAGGAAATTTAAGATATAATATTAATAAGTGCCCTTTCCAATGCAAGTCAGGTAGCTGATAGTGAATTAGGAAACATAAATAAAAGGGTCAGGTGTTTCTGTTGTAAAAATCTTGGTTATATTGCTATAAGTTGCCAATCACAACTGTTTAGGTTATTGTCAAGTAATAAGGTTAAGAAGAGTCAGGCAGGAAAAGAGTAGGGAGTCCTTATGAGAGGAAGCCGGATTCCAAATTTACAAGCAAATACTCAGAAGTTGTAACACATACATGTTGAAATACTGAGGTCACAAGGTGATATGGAAAGGACAAGAAGGATAATATTCTTGAGATGAGAGGTTTGTTTGTTATTAATTGAATAAAAGCCAATCAGACTTGCTTCATAAAGGAACCATTAAAATTAAAGAAGAGTTCATTGATAAAAGGAAACTCTAATTGGCTCTAAAAATTCATTTGGTCAAACAAGTCATCATTGATTAATGATGCATATGTCAATTAAAAGAAAGTAAAAGATATGGTTGACACTTGATGCACAGTCATTACAATAGAAGAGGAGTGTTTCCATAGAATGGTTTCAAAGAAGATGTAGTGATTGATTTTAATTTGACTTCTGCATTTAGTACTGTGAGTAAACTGTTTAATTCCTTTGATTTGGTTGAGATATAGGTTGGATCAAAAAAGGTTATCTTCCTTCTATAGTACTGGAAGACTTGCCTTTTAATGATCTCCTGGGAATGAATTAGCTTATAGAAATTCAAGCAAAGATTAATCTATGAAAAGATCAATCTCAGTGATAGGTGAAGAATTAAGATTTTCAGGGTATCAGAAAACCTTCAGAAATCTTTGAGAAACTTTTATTAAAGCCTACAGCTCAAACATCTTTACATTTTAGTAGGTGAGATGCAAAAACTCAATATATTTAATGGCACATAAAAAGAAAACACATCATATAATTTTATGAAAAAGAAAAATTTAGAGCTTAGTGGAGAGTTCTTAGTGGAAACTGATGAGGACAAGATTCTGTCAAAGCTCCAGTTGAAAAACTCATCAGAAGACATCCTAAAAAACAACAAAACCAGCACATTAGTAGTTCTTATTTCCTTTGTTGTTAGTTACAATTTCTCACATAGAGTAAAGTAAATATTATTATTCTTTTATGGCAAAATCAAATTAATTTAATTATATTTTTATCTCATTTTGTGAATTCTAAGAAAAGATTTTGTAGGATAAATAAGAAAAACATACAAAAGTCACATCTAGGAAAAAATTTGAAGTTTTTTTACAGATGTGCAATACTAAATTTGTCTGAATGATGAGGCTAAATTAAGAGTTATATTCTAAAAAGGAATCCTAAAATGGTTGATTTAATCAGTGAGGAAATATCCAAGCTAGATAAAGCTAGTTTTATTGAATTTCTATTTTTCTTTTGTTGCTCCAACAGATTAAATAAGGAAGAAAGATTTTAGTATTTGCATTTGCTTTTTTAAAGTGTTAAATAAGAGCATTGTCAATGACAGCTATACATTTGCACCAGATAGATGATCAATAAGATCATATAAGGGATTAAAGTAATCTGCTACATAGAATTTGATATAAGGATATCACTATATGAAGCTGGATGATTTGTCAAACAAGTCCACTTCATTAACTACTCCTAAGGTCTTCTCCCAGTGGATTGTCTTTCCTATAGGGATGAAAACTTTTGGATCAGAGTATTAGAAATTGATGAATCTGATTCTTGGCAACCTTCAACCAAGGTGTGCCATTTTTTATATTGATGACGTCACAGTTTTCTCTCTATCATGGGATCAGCACCTAAATGATTTAGATCTAGTACTTTTTAAATTATACAAGAAGAAACTCAAGGTAGTATTGAGAAGTGTTCATTTGTAAAGATAAAGTTTTAATTATGGGGCGTATCACTAACAATAATGGTATTTGGCCAAACCTAGCTAATGTAGAGCTGGTTTTTTTAATGAAGAGACAATCACTGTTAATGGGGTATAAGGTCTTTTCAAAACAGTTATTTCCTATTGCAAGTTTATTTAAAAATGTTCAATGAAAGCAGAATCTTTAATAAGTTTAGCTTAAGGTCTAAGAAGTTGTCTGAATCAATGTGGGATGAGAAAAAGGAAGCCGATTTCCAAGCTTTAAAGGAATGTTTTTTGTACCCTGTCTCAAGTACCTAATAATATCAATCATTTCTCTATAGGATCAAAAGTTTCTGATTCAGTCTTGGGGCAGTTCTTTCTCAAGAATATAAAATTGACTTATATTTGTAAGCTTCCTGCAACGTTTGCATCACACTTGCTCAAAACAGTGGAGTAAAATTTTAGCACAACTGATAAGTAGGGTCTAGCTATAATTTGGGCTGTTAAGAATCTCAAATTGTTTATCTATGGAATGAACTTATTATCATTGCTGACTATAGTGCCTTAAAAGCACTGAATTATAAGCCAATTCTTTAAGGGAGACTCATGAGGTAAGCCAAGTGTATAATAAAATTTGATTTTAATATTGTATATTGAGCTTGACGTGAGAGTGTTGTTCCTAGTTCTCTCAATTATATGGAATCTTTTTCAGTTAACCAGTTTATTTCAGAAGATAAGATAAAAGAAATTTAAAAGGCACGGCAGGTGAACAATATGTTGTGCCTGGTGAAGAAAGATTGAATCTGCTGAACAGGATTCAAAAATACCAGAATGGTCATCTGAAGAAAGCTAAATTCTTGTTGTTAGTGCAATTGAGGTTTTATTGAAAAGGTCTGGAAAATGACATGGAAGACATCATTAAAAGATGTGAAGTTTAGCTTGTTTGAGCAAAGCATCTGGTTATTGTCCATTAAAATCTATTGGATTTAAAGACCTGTTTGAATTGGTCTCTTCGGAAATAGGATTTTTTTTGTTAAAGAACAGCCTTGGGGAGACGAAAATGGATATTTTATTGTTGCCATTGACCATTTCACTTGTTGGGTAGAGGTTAGATCTATGGAAAGTGAGAACTTCAATGCCATAAAACAGTTCATCTTGCACAGCATTGTATATAGACATGGGTTTCTGGCTAAATCCAAAAAGATGGAGGACGTCTGTTCATTAGTAAAGAAACTAATAAATTCTTTGGTAACCATAGAACAACTTACATTGTTGCTTCCCCTTATCATTCAGAGTCAAATGGCATAGCTGGAAGGTTTATCCAACCTTAGAAAGGTGATATTCAAGTCTAAGGGAAGATATGATGTTGGACTAAAAAGAGCAAATAATATTTAGTGTTCACATATTGAATGATACCACATTAGGCTATAGGGATTAGTACCTTTCTCAGTTTTTATGGGCAAGCCAAAGTTAACCTAGGAGATTCTTTTTTCAAGTTTTATTCACCTGATGACTGTGAGCTAGCAATCAATAATCATATCATTAATATAATACCTATCTATGACTCAGCAATGTCCAAGAGCATATTTTTTCTGAGAAAATTAAAGTGTTCTTTGATAAGAAGAAGACCAAACAAGAATCAATCAAAAGATTTGAAGTTGTTGACTTAATATGTATAGATGTTTGTAGAAGAGTACAAGGTTCTGGTTAGAGTAAATCATCTAACTGGTTTGGTCCCTGCTTAATTAAGAGCAATACACCAGATCCTTTGTATGAGCTATAGAGGACAACTAGTGTGATAAGCACTAAGTTTAGAAGAGAGAAACCGCAGTTCCTGAAAGTCTTTAGAGGAGAATTGTGGCAAAGTTACTTAGCATAATTGTTTACAACAGCCTTCATTTTTTAACTTTTACCATGATTAATCTATAACACTTAGTTATGAGTGATGTTGTTTCAATAGTATAGAAAAAAAGTTATGTTAATGTGCTGATTTCAATTATTAAAAAAAATGAGTTCAAGAGTGATGAATCACATGTCTTCAAATTGATCCTTGTGGCATAATCTTGTTATCTAGGGTAAAAAACATTTATATAGTATGCTGGTAAGCATGTATATGATTTCTTATTGAAAAGCAGATTATTGGGTAACCATGAAAGTTATGAACCAGTAGGCTTTGGTACTAGAGCTGGTGTACTAACTTTGGTTAGGATAATGTTTATTTATCAGGTTTGAACAATTAAATGTTTAACTTTGGTATGGCCTGAACAAGGTCATAAAAGTTGAAGGGAGATGTTGCAGATTGGATAAAATTTAATTTCCAAACATGAGATAATAATAAAGAGAAGTTTTAATGATGTAGAATTATTGTTGGATAGTTTTCAATTAGAATAATAGGATAATTAGTTAAAGTGTTTAACTGGGAAATTAATGGTTTAAATTAAGTTTAATGCAATAATATCAAAAGATTCTGATAACAATGAGAGCTATAGATTGTCAATCGGAGAACTGCTTATATTTTTTTTTGGTATATTGCACATTGATTCCAATTTCTAATTCAGTTTTAAAGTGTTTAACTCTATAATTGTTCCTTATAGGTTAGGAGTACTTTTATATGAAGCAAGTTCAAGTTAGAAGAGATGCCTCAATGTTTATTTTTCCGTATATAAATCAAAATACAGTAGAAGAAAAATATCATTGAAATTGTTTTGACATCACTAGAAGTAGATTCTTTTAGATATTATAGTAAAAATCTGATTTTATTAGTATTTTCTTTTGATATACAAATGTATAATATTTCTTGTGCTTTAAAATGGTTTTTTCTCACAAATAAATTACTGTGGAAATGTTCCTTTTAAGTATTTAACCAGAACCAAAATCTACTATACTTAATGTATAAAGTTAGAAGAATGTTAATGATGCTGTGTGACAAATTTCCCACACATCTGTTAAGGATTTTTGAGGAACATTGTAGATGGGATTGGACTAAATGTGATCAACAATGCTCATGGTTCTGCAAGCACTGGGCTGGTACAGCAAGTGCAAACACTAAACTTTACTAGAAGATCCATTCTCAGGCAATTGTACTTAAGGAGGATACATTTTTGGCCAGACTTTTCTTTGAGCATCTACATTAATTGAAAATAATCTATCATAGAATTTATAAAAGGCCTCTACATATGACCAATTATTTTTGTATAATTTTCACTGAAACTTAAGCCACCTTTTTAAAAAGCAGGACATGTAGCTTAATTTACTGCAGAGATTTAATAACAAGGTACTCCACAAACCGCAAAAGAGATTGGTATGTATGACATCCTTTCCTGTCTATAAGGCCAGAATCTCAAAGGTCAATAAGTACTGGATCTTATTTAGGCCTTGTTGGTAATGAAAACTAATAAAAAAAATTATTACAAAGTACCTTCCAATGGACTATAAACATGGTGTTCAAGAACCGCTGAGGGTCATTTAAGTTTATAGCATCCTCCAAGAAGTCCTCAAAAACAAACTGTTGGCCCTAAACAACCCTACTATTTAAAGAGTTGACAATGTTGTTTTTTATTAGGAACTTTTTGGATACAATAAGTCCTGTAAATTGTTCAAATACATGAAGAACAAGTTCTGGTGGATCTCAACAGTCAAGGAAATTGAATAGGTCCTGAAACAGTGCAAACTCTGTGAAAAGTATGGATAAATCATGATATACTCTAAATAATCATCCCTCCTAGTTTACTAAACTGTTTAAGGCTAAAGAACTGTTGGAGACTTTTCCAACCATCAATGACACCTGGTTGATTGCCACGGATGAGGAGTTGCCCTCTAGGGCAGCCATTTGGTCCTGCTGACTGCTGAGGAATACCTGGCATTCTTTGAGCTGATTGGTTGTTATCATAGAAATGTATTTGCAGAGAGCCTTTAGCCTCAAGGTAGACCCAGGGTGAATGGCCCTTTGAACCACATCCTATGACACAATAGGCAATAGCTCAAAGACATCTTGACCAGCGTGATCACTTTGATTGGTCCTGGGAGGCATACTTTTTAAAGATTGTTGGAGTATATAAATTGAAGAAAAACAAAGGGGTTTAGACAAACAATATATTTTACTAGTATCAAAGTAGATATGATTCAAAAACTGGAGAGGGATTGATGGGGAGGAAAGGACTCTTTTTATCTCTTGTTTGAGGGATCCAGATATCAAACTCTGCAGAGTTTGATCTGTGTAGGATATTTTGCAAACTTGATTCCTGAATGAATCAATAGCGCGCGGACTGTCTGTATAGTTCCTTGGCCCTGTCAGTCCCTGGGACCCCACACAATGAGATGTGTCAGTCATGTTGGCTACCTGTTCTGATCCCAAT
Source organism: Thalpophila matura (assembly GCA_948465475.1). Classification (NCBI taxonomy): domain Eukaryota; kingdom Metazoa; phylum Arthropoda; class Insecta; order Lepidoptera; family Noctuidae; genus Thalpophila; species Thalpophila matura. The sequence goes on from CAOJZF010000461.1 coordinate 11,745, forward strand.
AGTTGTTTGTTATAAGAGTTGCAACATTATTTCCCCAAGGCTTCCAGCTAACCAAACTGGCTAGGAGTCTTTCTAAGTTGTGGGTGACTCTTATTGGCTGGCTCCACCCACCGGATCTGAAAAGAAAACTCCAAGGGGAAAAAGAAAAAAGGTATGATTTTATTACGGGGCTATCAGTTAGTTTTGTTTTGGAATAGCTTTATGTGTTGTGGGTTGGTTTGCTCACATACTATAGGGATGTCCCCCATCTTGTATTTTAGGTTGTATAATGGTCTAGGTGTAAATCCTATGATCTCATACAGCCTAATCCATTTAACTCTACCAAGTTTAATTTTTTGGATTTGTCATTGGATATTAATCTATACTAGGTCCCCTGTGGCGAATGTTGGTACCAGTTTCTCACCTATTTTGGTTTGATTGTGTTATACTTTCATTTTGTCCTGGTACTGCTGATTTGCCACCCAAGCTTTTTGGTGTATGTTGGTCAGTTTCTTGACAAATGATTTAATGGCTGACTCATAATTCTTGTATGACTTGTAGTCTGCGTGAAGAACTTCCTCTAGCATATTAGCCTCTTGTCCATATATCATCATGAATGGGGAGAACCCTGTGGCTTGGTGGGGCACCAACCAATATGCGGTGACCGCTATGTTTATGTGCTCCTTCCTCTCATTTATGTTCTTTAGTTTTAGATTTGCCATTATCCCTTTTAGGGTTTGTATGGTCTGTTTGGCTATCCCGTTACTATTGGGATGGTATGGTGCTGATACTGTGTACTTGATACCGTAACCTTCTAGGAGCTGGTTTATTGCTTGTGAGACGTATGGTTTCCCCCCATTGGTCTGAATAACCAAGGGACATACATGTCTTGCCACTAGGCAATCCCTTGTGAACTTATGATATTTTTGGAGGTCTCAGACGGTATGACCTGCACTTCTACCCATTAGGTAAAATAATCTATAGCTAACAGAAAGTAATTTTGTTTCCCATCTGGGATTCAATGTGTCCTATGTCTAACAACACCAACTGGAACGGGTCTTTCACTGAGATAGGCTTCAACAGCCGGTAACTTATTACTGGGTCCTTCTGGGTACAGGTTTGACATTTACAAATAATTTTTTTGATGTTGCCAGCTATTCCCTTCCAGTAATACCTCTGCTGCAGGAATGGTATTAACTTGGTATGTTTCAGGTACCCCGTTCTCTGTTTGTGACTTAACCTTGTGAGCCCTTCTTGCTGGTTTTTGGGGACAAACAACCAATTCTTTCTGTTGGCTGTCCTCCTTTCCTGGTCCTCCCTTTTATCATGGATGGGTTCTACCACCAGATTGGCTGCTCCAGACAAATAGTTGGCCACAAGGTTATACTTACCAGGACGGTATCTGATGGTGGAATCAAACTGCATCAAATATTTGGCTGCTTGCATCAGCCTGCCTTCTAACTTGGCCTTACTGCTTATAGACTTCAGAGCGTTATGGTTGGTAATTATTGTAAAATGTGTACCATATATGTAGTACTTGAACTTTTTCACTACCCATACAACAGTCAACCCTTCTTGGTCAGTGGTACTATAATTCTGCTCTGCTGGGGTAAGAGTACAGCTTGCATATGCAATTGGTAAATGGTGCACCTCACCATCTATTTTGTAATCTTGGGATAGGACTGCCCCTATTCCCACATTAGAAGCATCTGTCTCAATAATGAATTATCTTTTCATATTGGGATATTGCAGCACGGGATCATCAGTCAACATGGATTTCAGTTTATCTAATGATTCTTGCTGTTAATTTCCCCAGCTGAAAGTCCCTTGGGACCTTTTTTGGGCTAACTCATTCACTGGCTCAGCAATTTCTGCAAAGTAAGGATTTAACTTCCAATAAAAATTTTCCATTCCAAAAAATCCTTGGACTTCTGTTATGTTAGTTGGAGGGGCTTTCTGCCAGATCCCTTCCACTAAGGTAGGATTGGTTTTGACACCTTCCTTGCTGACAATATGTCCCGAGACTTGCACTTTGTCTTGCGCAAAAGAGCATTTGTCCATATTTATTTTTGGATTAGCTTTTGCTAGCTTCTCTAGCACTGCTTCTATGTCCATGAGGTGTTGCTATATTGTTTTACTAAAGACAGTAACATCATTGATATATACAACATCACATTGTGGTTGTAAAGGCCCTAGGATTTGATCCATTAGCCTTTGAAATACGGCTCCCAATGTTTTCATCCCCATTGGGAGGACTTTCCACTGAAACAACCCTATTGGGGTTGTAAAGGCAGTTATTTCTTTGGAATCTGGGTGCAACTTCCTCTGGTGGTACCCCTTAGTAAGGTCTAAGGTATTGAACACAGTTTCTCCTTTCATTGCATTGAGCTGATCTTCAATACAATGTAATGGATAGGGATTGTTTACAATGTGCCTATTGACCATTTGATAATCAATGCATACTCTCATTGACTTGTCTTTCTTAGGTTACACACTATTGGTGCAGCATATGGCTTTTTGGAGGGTTCTATGAACCCTACATCCTTTAATTTTTGTATGTCTTCAATAACTGCCTCCTGTATGGCCCAAGAGTATCTTTGGACTTAACTCTTAATGGGATTGTTGTTATATAATTGGATACAGTAGTCCACTTCTGTGAGCCCTACATTGTATTTTTTTCTGGAAAGTACTGTTGCCCATTTTCCTAACAACCGTTTCCACGGTGCTCTATCTTTAAGAGATAGATGGATCAATCTACTTTCAATGTTTAAAGAAATGCAAAAATAGTATGATAATTTTAGTTTATTTAAGAAATCTGGAACCTTAAAGGATGTAAGCCCCCCTAGGCACTGCCCCTTCTGGACAGTGAGTAGATTGTGTGACAGATTCAGTAGTGACAGCGTGTCCACTATTATGTCTGGTTTGGGGTGACCAAGATATCACTCTGGATTCTATCCATGACTGAAATGAACACTTATGTGTCATCCCCTTGTATATTCTTGTGGTAAACTGGGAACGTCCCAGATTTACCTCCTCCCAGAGTTACTTTCTCCTGGAAGTAAACCTTTGTAATAACCTGGCATAGATTGCTCATAGGGTCTTGTAGGGTTTTCATTTGGATGATTTCCCCATTGACAGCCAACGTCTTCTGGATGATGTCAATCTGAGCCTTAGCTGCAGCAATCCAGTTAACTCCCAAGAGCAGGTCAAATTGAAGGCCTTTGGCCACAATAGCGGGGAGTCTAGTTACACTCCTTCCTAACTGTATCTTGAGATTGTAAAATACTTTTTGCGGTGCCATCACAGTGTTGGTAACAAATGATAGTGTCAACAACACTTTGGTATCTTTGACAAGACCTAGTCTGTCAAAGCACCCACGTGAGATGACAATACCAGTGCTTCTGGTATCCACTATGGCTGATACTGCTTTATTGGACACCTTTGCAGGCATGTGGGCACGTTTCTATTAGACCATTTAAACTCCTAAATTTTGCAAGCAAGGTTAAATGACTTGGTAAAGGCTTTCCTAATGAAGTCTCTATTATCAGCTAGCTGTTTGAATTGATTGGACGGGAGAGCTATGAACACATCCCAATTTATCTTTGGCTGGGGCTCTGGAGGAGCCTTTTTGATGTTGGAGGGCTTATTCTGCTACCCATAATCTTTTATCACTTTACATAGCTGTAGTACCGTGTTGTTGGGATTACTGGATCCAGAGCAGTCATCCTGTTGTCTACTCCTGGCTGTCTTTTCCCAAACTTTCAGCAGAAAAGTCTTGCTTGTTAGACCGTTTCTTGGGGCAATTGGCGGCAAAGTGACCATGCTCATTACACTTGTAGCATCTCACCTTGGACAGGTTCTTGACCTTCTTCTTTTTGGCTGGGCCCCAACTCTGTGCCATAAGACTTTGCAGTCTTTTAATCTCCCTTTTGATCTCTCAGCATTTGGATTTCTCTCCCGCTGCATGGTAGACAAAATTCTTTTTCTTCCCATGTTGGGAGTAAATCACTTGAGGTTCTTCTTGATTGAGGATTTAAATTTATGTTATGAATTGGTCCCATCCCAGTTCTTTCTGCTAGATTTCCCAGTTGTAATGGCGGAGGGAAGGTCAAACATTCTTCATGAACAACCAAATAGTTCCTGCCTTGGTTACAATGGATTAAAGAATCTCCAGAGCTCTTCAAACCGGGAGATATATGCTTGGATATAGTCCAATTCCTTCAGCTTTACTTTGTAAAGTTCACCTAGGGCCTCTTCTAGCTCTAGTTTCTTGCACCATCTAGACTTAAAACTCTTCTTGAGTTCATCCCACAAGGCAAAGTCTTGGCCCAAAAGCCAGGAGATAACTTCTGACCTACACAGAGCCTTGAATGAGGCTACACAGGTGGTTTTGTTTATATTATTGGTTCTTAACTTAAAATTCTTAATGAACCTGTACCCCACAGAGATCTTTCCACTGAACATTTTGGGTTTAGGGAGGAAACTTGCTTCCACATCTCCCCAACTACAGGCGCTTCCATAAGCACCCCCATGTTGGGCTCCAATGCTGGAGACTTTCCCAACCATCAATGACACCTGGTTGATTGCCATGGATGAGGAGTTGCCCTCTAGGGCAGCCATTTGGTCCTGCTGACTGCTGAGGAATACCTGGCATTCTTTGAGCTGTTTGGTTGTTATCATAGAAATGTATTTGCAGAGAGCCTTTAGCCTCAAGGTAGACCCAGGGTGAATGGCCCTTTGAACCACATCCTATGACACAATAGGCAATAGCTCAAAGACATCTTGACCAGCGTGATCACTTTGATTGGTCCTGGGAGGCATACTTTTTAAAGATTGTTGGAGTATATAAATTGAAGAAAAACAAAGGGGTTTGGACAAACAATATATTTTACTAGTATCAAAGTAGATATGATTCAAAAACTGGAGAGGGATTGATGGGGAGGAAAGGACTCTTTTTATCTCTTGTTTGAGGGATCCAGATATCAAACTCTGCAGAGTTTGATCTGTGTAGGATATTTTGCAAACTTGATTCCTGAATGAATCAATAGCGCGCGGACTGTCTGTATAGTTCCTCAGCCCCGTCAGTCCCTGGGAGCCCTTGCAATGGGATGTGTCAGCCATGTTGGCTACCTGTTCTGAGCCCAATAGTTGTTTGTCATAAGAGTTACAACAGTAACTAAACATTTTTGATTCAATGCCATCAGTTGGGAAAACCCAAAGAGGTTTATCATAGTTGACATCAACTACACTACTTAATGACAGGTTGCCCAAGCGGTCAAGCAATATACCAGTGAAAATGTCTGTTGGTTTATTAGTAAGAGAAAAAGCCTCCCAGTTTGGAACCCCAAAGTTCTCTATCAAAGATGTTGGAGATGTACTGGTCAATCCCAAAATAAAGGTCTACTTAATACTTATTGGGATTTAATAACTAGTTACCACAACCTATTAACTACAAAAAGAAAAATAAAACAACTTAATGGATCTATCACTGAAATTTCTTCAAAGCTCACCCGGGACACTTTACTTTCTGGTCTAAAATTTCCTCTGGCACTCACTGTCTGCCAAACTAGGATTAATCAAGGCACTGGTTAAAGTTTTTTTGAATATGTATTTTGCAAAAAGCCAAAATTTAAAATGTTGAGCTATCTCTGTAATTTGAAATCACAAGTGACCTTCCCAACCCTACCTTGGAATCTATGCAGTTAATAGAGGAGAGCCAAGAAGCTTGGGAGCATAAAAGAGTTAGTAATCCCAGGTAGACTTACCAAATTCTTCAAACAAAGCAACAAGCTCTATAAACAATAGAAAATATGTTAAACTGTAAAAAATTGGGCCCTTTGTCACTATCAAGGTTAATTCTGATTACAACAGCAACAATGTACGGTCCAATACCAAACCCATTGGATTGCCACTTTATATTAAAATTAGCTTAGGACGGTCTTTTTAATAAATTTCTAAAAAGAGCCAAGGCTTCTGGCTATGGACCAACAACTAGTCCAATATGAGAATCAATAGACCCCATGGTAGAGAACTCTCTTGACACCCATCACCCTGTAATGAGGTATCTCTTTAGGTGAGAAAAATGTTGTGGTATCAGTCATATCATTTGATCTTGTTGATATATTACCTCTTGGTTGGATAAAACTTGCTTAATTCCTAATAAAGGTAACAGATAGTGTAGTCTCACTAGTGTAAAACTTGACTAAAGTTAAATTTTCTTTACTCACATAGATAGTTAAATGTCTCTTTTTATCTTTAGATAGTTCTGTGATATACTTTTGAAATAACTCTCTCAAATTGTCTTCCAGTACTTCTCCTCTATAAGGCTTGTAAGATCTACTCATTTTTCATCTCTTATAAAACCACTTGCATTGTTTGAAGTATAACTTTTAATGAAAATAATACTATTTTACATAATATGAATTATTAAGAAAAGAAAATAAACTTAATTGTAAATATGTTTTTTTTTCTAAAACAACTGGATTGGTATCTTGCACTTTGTATTTAAAGATTACTTAAATTTCTACCTAAAAGAAATTCAGATGACTCTCTAATGTGTATTTTATTTGGTCTTTTATATTATGGCTTTTTCTGTGCTTCCCAATTCATAATCTGATTTGATTCATAATGTTATAAATTTTCTGTTCCAGCCATCTTCCACTAAAGCTATTGAATTCTTTAATACTATTTTGCTTTTACCTAAAATGCATATCAAGAGATTTCTTATTGAGCCAATATTTTAGTCAACTCAATTCAGCTTTTGTGTTCTTATTAAGACTATTATCTATATTAAACTCTTATTAGTTCTCAATTGACAATTTACTAAACTTACAAAAGTCTTATTTGTTTATAAAAATCAATTTGGGTTATATACCTCTCAGATTACTCGACTATTTTCTTAAATAATCTATTTTTTGTTCTCCACAAAATTCTAGACTTAATTTTCTCTTTTTAGTATCTTACTTAGTTAGACTCAATCTCTTTTTTTGTCAATTGGGATCTCATTGTTTTTCAAGAATCACATTAAATTCAATACTTCCGGTTCTGGGTTTCTTCTGAACCTTTTCTAATAATAGCCCATAAGATACTTGGGATCTTTACAATCACTTTCCTACATTAATTTCACCTGCTCTTTTATTGTCAAAAATAATCAAAGAGTATGAAGATTAGGAAAGGTGAATTGTTAAAATTCTTTATCAATCACAAGGATTCACCCTTTAAAGAGTTGGAAATTGTGCATGGATCCTTTGGAATGACATGTTCATCTTGTTGGTTTTGTATTCTAGCTAATATTGACTTTCTAAGAAGTCTTTTAATAGTTCTACATGATTAAATCCAATGAGTTAAATATTTCTCTAAATTTGCTAATTGTCAATTTTACTAAACCATAGTAAATCACCTTCTATGAACCCATTAGCTGGTTTTGATACAATTCTTTACCATGGTCTTGTTCTATATATGTTATATAATTCTTGTTTGATTCTATATTATGTTCATATACCCTCATTAAACTTATAATATGGCTCTACAAGGCTTGTTCATAGGTTATAACTTCTCTCAATATAATATGATATACTTAATATAATAAAAAGCTTCTCTGTCATATAACATCATGAAAGGGGAGAACCCTGTTCCTTAATGTAAGACCATTTGGCTGCTGAAACTACAAACTGCACTGTTCTTATCCAATCTTCTATTTTTTTTGATTTCAACATTTCTTAGATTCCCTTCAACATCATAATGAATCATTTTGCTAAGCCAATTAATTCTAGATGATATAGAGATGTCACCAAATTTTAATCTTATATAATCAAAAAGATAGTTGATGGCATTTTATACACATGGCTTGCCTCCATTGGTTTTATGTAAACCAGACATCCATATTGATACACCATGTTGTCAAATGTAAAATGCATCATTCTGTTTTGATGTTTAAGAAGTTAATGTTAGGACTCCACCCTTTTTAAAAATGGTCTGTGGCTACCAAAAAGTACTCATATCTTGGTTATCCTTAACCATCCCATCAATCATATACCCTGAATCCATTGATACATATTGGAATTGATATACAGCTTCCACCAACTTTGATGGTTGGTATACTTTTTGCGGTTGGTAATCTTGTATAGACATTGCATTCTTGTACTACTTGTTGATTATCACTGATTTTTTTTCTTTTAAAAACTTTCTATCCTAAATAACATAATTTTTATAATCAAGGCGACCTGTGTCCTTTCTGTGTATATCAATTTCTTCTTTTCTTGAGGATCTATGTAACATTTTTTACTATGTTAATATT